>WNWK01015799.1:0-46695 GCA_009830355.1 Cherax destructor | reverse complement strand
TCTTCGTTTCGGGTGATCAAAACTACGTCTTCAAGGTGATAGACGGGATAAATCGTCTCTCATCCCCCACTACTTCACTGTCTCTGAATTTGCCTACACAATGGCTTCTTCAGTCAGATACAGGGTGACAGCAGAAAAATAAAGATGTAAAGACATTTCAGTCCCTCACTCCTGAAGACGTTTTGAGGTGGTCAGTCCCCAGCCGAGAAGTCTTCTGCCATAATCTGGAACAGTTGAAGAATTACACGTTTTGGAACCTTAGGGAGTTTTTATCTTGAAACTTTTTTGTCAACAAGTGATTTCCCCTCAGTCCGCCGAGATGGATGGAAGGAGGGAGGTAATCAGTCCCTCAGCCTGGGTCGATATGTTCAGTCTTGAGACAAACCCATCATATGCTGGGAGAAGTTCCATAGGCGAACGTGTTGGCGAAACTTTTCCATAATAAAGATTCCCAAAAGTGTCTAATTCTTAAACGGCGTTTTAATCATATCTAACAATTGTTCTATGGAGTTAAGGTTTAAGTTCCCCCGTCTTCAATAACATTTTATTTTTCCACTATAATCTATTTTGTCCAAATTACTATCCATTACTTTGTCCTTTCTGGTGAAGTCCAGGATTTTTTCCTTAATTCATGGATAACAACAAATCTTTTTTTGACAATTGTTTAGTAGAGGTGTGAGCGACCTCACATTATATTATTACTATATAATAGTTATCTTGAAAAATCAGATATGTTAATTTTAACAGATATGCAGCCTATTGCACCCGTAGTTGAACCCAGCTGTGCTGGCAAGGAAGCTAGTGGGTGGCATCCTGGGGACAAGACTGAAGGATCACAATGGAAATAAGACAGTCCTTGATTTTGATCTCATCACCTGGTGTAATACTGGACGCCAGCCTCATTAATATTGTTGTTATTTTTACTTAAGTCTCCAACTTGTAGCTGACATAGTTGATTACCTTTTTCTATGTAATCCATCCCGTGTTATGGAATAGGACTGAAACGTAACTATTGTTTACTACGTAATTATGGTGGAATGGCGCAGCAGTGTATTGTGGGTGTTGTCAGAGTGTAACTATCATAGTGTAGCTACACACGCTGGTGTTCCCACACTGGAACTATCATATGAAACAGAAGCACCATAATGTTGGTGTTCCCACAGTGTAACTGTGGGATCCCCACAATAAACTCCTGTAGAACATATCAGCAGCATACTCTGGGTGTTCCCACAATGCGACTGTGGGTATTCCCACAATGAAACTCCTGTAGAACATAGCAGCATACTATGGCCGGAGGCGGGCTGTAGTGACATCCAAGAGTCTGCTTATTTTGTTGGATGCACCATATCCTAGGACCTAGCCGGGCTAGGTACGTAGGGTTGAGTGCGGGTAACACTAACAGTCTGGTTGATCAGGCCCTGATCCACCATGAGGCCTGGTCCAGACCGGGCACGGGTATGGGTTTCCCACAATGTACAAAAATACAACTCACCCAGTTTGTATTTACTCTTGTCCAGATCGTTGGAGTCTACGTCTGAGACGGCCAGCGGTCGATGGGGAAGGTCATGGAGGTCCATCTCAGCATGGGATCCTTATCTGCCGTCAGAGCTTGGAAGAGCTGCGGAAGGGCTCAGCCAGGTCCCCGACCTGTGAGTCGGTCTCTCCATGACCTGGTCTGGGCCCACATGCCTGCAAACATAATGCACCATTATACGCCATATGTAAGTACTATTTGCAACATTTACAGAGCTCTTTTTTTTTTTTTTTTTTTTTTTTTTAAATTTTTGAAAAAGACAGAGCTGCGTATTAGTGGTAGATGTTGTTAGTAGTAGTTGTAGTGATAGTTGTGAATTGGAAGGGTGGTAGTAGTAGTGATAGTGGTAGTATAGGGTTTAAGGTTGTGGTAGCAGTAGAAATAGTGGTAGTAAAGTAATGATAATAGTGGGTTTGTGGTGGTGGTGGTAGCAGCAGCGGTAGTTGCGATGGTGGTAGTTGTGGTGGTGGTACTTACTGCAATACCGTGGAGGGAAGTAGCTAAAATGGAGGGAAGTAGAAAAGATGATGGGAAGTAGTTAAGATGACGGGAAATGTATTAAGATGACGGAATAGTTAAAAATGACGGGATGTATCTAAGAGGGAGGGAACTAGCTATGATGAAGAACAAGTAGCTAAGATAGCGGAGAAAAGAAGCTAAGATTGTGGAAAGTAGGTAAGATGATGGAAGGAAGTAGCTAAGATTGGAAAGTAGAAAGATAATGGAAGGAAGTAGCTAAGATTGAGGAAAGTAGGTAAGATAATGGAAGGAAGTAGCTAGATTGAGGAAAGTAGGTAAGATAATGGAAGGAAGTAGCTAAGATTGAGGAAGTAGGTAAGATAAGGAAGGAAGTAGCTAAGATTGAGGGAAGTAGGTAAGATGATGGAAGGAAGTAGCTAAGATTGAAAGTGGAAATGATGGAAGGAAAATAGCTAAGATTGAGGGAAGAGGTAAGATGATGAAGGAATAGCTAAGATTGAGGGAAGAGTAAAAATGATGGAAGGAAGTAGCTAAGATTGAGGAAGAGGGTAAGATGATGGAAGGAAGTAGCTAAGATTGAGGGAAGTAGGTAAGATGATGGAAGGAAGTAGCTAAGATTGAGGGAAGTAGGTAAGATGATGGAAGGAAGTAGCTAAGATTGTGGAAAGTAGGTAAGATAACGGAAGGAAGTAGCTAAGATTGTGGAAAGTAAGTAAGATGATGGAAGGAAGTAGCTAAGATTGTGGAAAGTAGGTAAGATAATAGAAGGAAGTAGCTAAGATTGAGGAAAGTAGGTAAGATAATGGAAGGAAGTAGCTAAGATTGAGGAAAGTAGGTAAGATAATGGAAGGAAGTAGCTAAGATTGAGGGAAGTAGGTAAGATAATGGAAGGAAGTAGCAAGATTGGGAAAGTAGGTAAGATGATGAAGAAGCTAAGATTGAGGAAGAGGTAGATGATGGAAGGAAGTAGCTAAGATTGAGGAAGAAAGGTAAGATAATGGAAGGAAGTAGTAAGATTGGGGAAGAGGAAAGATAATGATAAGGGTAAGGGAAGTAGGTAAGATGGAAAATAGCTAAGATTGAGGGTAGGTAAGATGATGGAAGGAAGTAGCTAAAATTGGGGGGAAGTAGGTAAGATGATAGAAGAAAGTATAAGATTGAGGAAGTAGGTAAGATGATGGAAGGAAGTAGCTAAGATTGAGGGAAGAGGAAGATGATGGAAGGAAGTAGCTAAGATTGAGGAAGTAGGTAAGATAAGGAAGGAAGTAGCTAAGATTGAGGAAAGTAGGTAAGATAATGGAAGAAGTAGCTAGGGATTGGAAAGTAGGTAAGATAATGGAAGGAAGTAGCTAAGATTGTGGAAAGTAGGTAAGATGATGGAAGGAAGTAGCTAAGATTGAGGAAATAGGTAAGATAATGGAAGGAAGTAGCTAAGATTGTGGAAAGTAGGTAAGATGATGGAAGGAAGAGCTAAGATTGTGGAAAGTAGGTAAATAATGGAGAAGTAGCTAAGATTGAGGGAAGTGGGTAAGATGATGGAAGAAGTAGCTAAGATTGGGGAAGTAGGCAAATGATGGAAGGAATAGCTAAGATTGAGGAAGTAGGTAAGATAATGGAAGGAAGAGCTAAGATTGAGGAAGAGGTAAGATAAGGAAGGAAGTAGCTAAGATTGAGGAAGTAGAAGATGATGGAAGAAGTAGCTAAGATTGAGGGAAGTAGGTAAGGTAATGGAAGAAGTAGCTAAGATTGAGGAAGAAGATGATGGAAAGGAATAGCCAAGATTGAGGGAAGAGGTAAGATAGATGGAAGGAAGTAGCTAAGATTGGAGAAGTAAGATAATGGAAGGAAGTAGCTAAGATTGGGAAAGTAGGTAAGATAATGGAAGAGTAGCTAAGATTGTGGAAAGTAGGTAAGATGATGGAAGGATAGCTAAGATTGTGGAAAGTAGGTAAGATAATGGAAGGAAGTAGCTAAGATTGAGGGAAGTGGGTAAGATGATGGAAGGAAGTAGCTAAGATTGAGGAAGTAGGTAAGATGATGGAAGGAAGTAAGGTAAGATTGAGAAAGGTAAGATAATGGAAGGAAGTAGCTAAGATTGAGGAATAGGTAAGATAATGGAAGAAAGTAGCTAAGATTGAGGGAAGTAAGTAAGATGATGGAAGGAAGTAGTAAGATTAGAGGGAATGGTAAGTAATGGAAGGAAGTAGCTAAGATTGTGGAAAGTAGGTAAGATAATGGAAGAAGTAGCTAAGATTGAGGGAAATAAGTAAGATGATGGAAGGAAGTAGCTAAGATTGAGGAAGTAGGTAAGATGATGGAAGGAAGTAGCTAAGATTGGGGGAAGTAAGATGATGGAAGGAAGTAGCTAAGATTGAGGGAAGTAGTAAGATGATGGAAGGAAGAGCAAGATTGAGAAAATAGGTAAGATAATAGGAAGGAAGTAGCTAAGTTTGGGAGGAAATGGGGTAAGATAATGGAAGGAAGTAGCTAAGATTGAGGGAAGTAGGTAAGATAATGGAAGGAAGTAGCTAAGATTGAGGAAAGTAGGTAAGATGATGGAAGGAAGTAGCTAAGATTGAGGGAAGTAGGTAAGATGATGGAAGGAAGTAGCTAAGATTGAGGGAAGTAGGTAAGATAATGGAAGGAAGTAGCAAGATGGGGGAAGTAGGTAAGATAAGGAAGTAAGAGGCTAAGATTGAGGAAGTAGGTAAGATGATGGAAGAAGTAGCTAAGATTGAGGGAAAGAAAGTAAGATGATGGAAAGTAGCTAAGATTGGGAAAGTAGGTAAGATAATGGAAGAAGTTAGCTAAGATTGAGGAAAGTAGGAAGTAAAGAAGGAAGTACCCTAAGATTGAGGAAAGTAGGTAAATGATGGAAGGAAGTAGCTAAGATTGGGAAAAAGGTAAGATAAGGGAAAAAGTAGCTAAAGATTGGAGGGAAGTAGGTAAGATAAGGAAGGAAGAGCTAAGATTGTGGAAAGTAGGTAAGATAATGGAAGGAAGTAGCTAAGATTGAGGAAGTAAGTAAGATGATGGAAGGAAGTAGCTAAGATTGTGGAAAGAGGTAAGATAATGGAAGGAAGTAGCTAAGATTGAGGAAGTAAGTAAGATGATGGAAGGAAGTAGCTAAGATTGAGGAAAGGTAAGATAATGGAAGGAAGTAGCTAAGATTGTGGAAAGTAGGTAAGATAATGGAAGAAGTAGCTAAGATTGAGGAAGTAGGTAAGATGATGGAAGGAAGTAGCTAAGATTGAGGAAGAAGTAAGATGATGGAAGGAAGTAGCTAAGATTGTGGAAAGTAGGTAAGATAATGGAAGGAAGTAGCTAAGATTGAGGAAGTAAGTAAGATGATGGAAGGAAGTAGCTAAGATTGAGGAATGAGGTAAGATAATGGAAGAAGTAGCTAAGATTGAGAAAGTAGGTAAGATAATGGAAGGAAGTAGCTAAGATTGAGGAAGAGGTAAGATAATGGAAGAAGTAGCTTTGATTGAGGAAGAGGTAAGATAATGGAAGGAAGTAGCTAAGATTGAGGGAAGTAGGTAAGATAATGGAAGGAAGTAGCTAAGATAGGGGAGAAAAGTAGCTAAGATTGTGAAATGGTGGTTTAGCGCTTCTTTTTTATTATAACAATAACAATACAGAGCTCTTTGATGAAATAGGACACTCGGCTTTTATAGCCATAAAGAAATACCACACACGCACCCCCCCCCATCCCCCCACCCCCACGGGGGTCCTGAATCATGGATGTGGTACTGGAAAACCTCATGCATCAACATGTTAGAGACACTACCAGAGAGAGAGGTGGGGATGATCCAGCAAGACTGGACCTAGTATTCACCTTGAGTAGTTCGGACATCGAGGATATCACGTATGAAAGGCCCCTTGGAGCTAGTGATCATTTGGTTCTGTGTTTTGATTATATAGTTGAGCTACAAGTGGAGAGGGAGCAGGAATAGGAAGGAGAAACGAAACTACAAAAGGGGACTACACAGGCATGAGGAACTTCCTACAAGACGTTCAGTGGAAGAGAGAATTGGCAGGAAAACCAGTAAAAGAAATGATGGAATATGTGACAACCAAATGCAAAGAGGCAGAGGAGAGGTTTGTCCCCAAGGGAAACAGAAGTAATGGGAAGACCAGAACGAGTCCTTGGTTCACCCAGAGGTGTTGGGAGGCAAAAACTAAGTGTAATAGAGAATGGAAAAAGTACAGAAGACAAAGGACCCAGGAAAATAAAGAGATTAGCCGAAGAGCCAGAAACGAATATGCACAGGTAAGAAGGGAGGCTCAGCGACAATATGAAAATGATATAGCATCAAAAGTCAAGTCTGACCCGAAGCTGTTGTATAGCCACATCAGGAGGAAAACAACAGTCAAGAACCAGGTAATCAAGCTGAGGAAGGAAGGTGGGGAGTTCACAAGAAACGACCAAGAGGTATGTGAGGAGCTCAACATGAGATTTAAAGAAGTATTTACAGAGGAGACAGGAAGGACTCCAGGAATTCAGAATAGGGAGGTATACCAACAAGTGCTGGATGAAATACACACAACCGAGGAGGAGGTGAAGAAGCTGCTATGTGAACTCGATACCTCAAAAGTTTTGGGACCGGACATTTCTCCATGGGTCCTTAGAGAGGGAGCAGAGATGTTGTGTGTGCCACTAACCCAAATCTTCAACACATCCATTGAAACTGGGCAACTGCCTGAGGCGTGGAAGATGGCAAATGTAGTCCCAATTTTTAAGAAAGGAGACAGACACGAGGCATTAAACTACAGACCTGTGTCACTGACGTGTATAGTATGCAAAGTCATGGAGAAGATCATCAGGAGGAGAGTGGTGGAGCACCTAGAAAGACACAAGCTTATAAGCGACAACCAGCACGGTTTCAGGGAAGGAAAATCCTGTGTCACAAACCTACTGGAGTTTTATGACAAGGTAACAGAAGTAAGACACGAGAGAGAGGGGTGGATAGACTGCATTTTCTTGGACTGCAAGAAGGCGTTCGACACAGTTCCTCACAAGAGGTTAATGCAAAAGCTAGAGGATCTGGCACACGTAACAGGAAAGGCACTGCAATGGATCAGAGAATATCTGACATGGAGGCAACAACGAGTCATGGTACGTGACGAGGTGTCAGAGTGGGCACCTGTGACGAGTGGGGTTCCACAAGGGTCTGTCCTAGGACCTGTACTGTTTTTGGTATATGTGAATGACATAACGGAAGGGATAGACTCAGAAGTGTCCCTGTTTGCAGATGATGTGAAGTTAATGAGAAGAATTAAATCAGTCGAGGATCAGGCAGGACTACAAAGAGACCTGGACAGGCTACAAGCCTGGTCCAGTAACTGGCTCCTTGAATTTAACCCTTCCAAATGTAAAGTCATGAAGATCGGGGAAGGGCAAAGAAGACCGCAGAGTATAGTCTAGGTGGCCAAAGACTGCAAACCTCACTCAAGGAAAAAGATCTAGGGGTGAGTATAATACCGAGCACATCTCCTGAGGCACACATCAATCAGATAACTGCTGCAGCATACGGGCGGCTGGCAAACCTAAGAATAGCGTTCCAATACCTCACTAAGGAATCATTCAAGACTCTGTACACCATATACGTCAGGCCCATACTGGAGTATGCAACAACAGTTTGGAACCCACACCTGGTCAAGCACGTCAAGAAATTAGAGAAAGTGCAAAGGTTTGCAGCAAGACTAGTCCCAGAGCTAAGGGGATTGTCCTACGAAGAAAGGTTAAGGGAAATCGGCCTGACAACACTAGAGGACAGGAGGGTTAGGGGAGACATGATAACGACATATAAAATACTGCGAGGAATAGATAAGGTGGACAGAGACAAGATGTTCCAGAGAGGGGACACAGAAACAAGGGGTCACAATTGGAAGTTGAAGACTCCTATGAGTCAAAGGGATGTTAGGAAGTATTTCTTCAGTCATAGAGTTGTCAGGAAGTGGAATAGCCTAGAAAGCGACGTAGTGGAGGCAGGAACCATACATAGTTTTAAGACGAGGTTTGATAAAGCTCATGGAGCAGGGAGAGAGAGGACCTAGTAGCAATCAGTGAAGAGGCGGGGCCAGGAGCTATGAATCAACCCCTGCAACCACAAATAGGTGAGTACAAATAGGTGAATACACACACATACAGGAGCTATGAATCGACCCCTGCAACCACAACTAGGTGAGTACACAGACGGGTCCAGAGAGGAGCAGAGGCACTGTGTGTTTCGCTAACAAAAATCTTTAACAAATCTAAGGAAATAGGGTAACTGTCTGAGGTGTGGAAGGCAACGAATTTAGTTCCAGTTTTTAAGAAAGGAGACAGACAGACAGCATTAAACTGCAGACCAGTGTGACTGACTTGTATAGTAAGTCAAGAAAATTATCAAGAGTGGTGGAGCACACAGAAAGAAATGGGCTCATACATGACAATCAGAACAGCTTCAGGGATGAGAAATACTGTGACACAAACCTATTGGAATTCTAAGACAAAGTAATAGTAGTAAGATACGAGAGATAGGGGTGCTTAAGACTACCTTTTCTTGGACTGTAAGAAGGTTTTCGACACAGTACTTCATAAGAGACTTGTACAAAAGCTAGACGAGCAGGCCAGAATAACAAGGAAAACACTGCAATGGATCAGGGAATAACTGACAGGAAGGAAACAACGAGTGATGGTACGTGACGAGGTTTCAGAGGGGCGTATGTGTCGAATGAAGTTCCACAAGGGTCAGTCCTAGGTCCGGTGCTGTTTCTTGTATATGTGAAAGTTTTTTTTTGAAGTTCTTAATGAACACTGAGTTCCATGAGTGCATGGACATGGTGCTAATGTCTTTTTCAAAGTCCAGTGGAGTTAGGGCTCTGTCAGCAATGTGGCATATATTGACAGGGTTTTAAGGCTCATTCATGAAAACATAATTTGGATTATCGACCTAGTAGATGAGGTTTAATCTCATCAATCAATACGCTGTCTTGTGGATCGTCGCAGGAAGTAACTATCATTCTTGAATTCATTCAACACTGGTCTAACCAGGTTGATTGCCTTAATATCTGTGGAATACTTCATTCTGATGGTGAACCAGCGGTTGATGTCATCGGGGTCCGTGAGCCTGGAACTACCAACTATATCCATGAATGCTAGCGCTTGGTACACGCAGGTACCCCAGTACTGTAGTACGTCACTAATAATTAGAAGTCTCGTGAAGCAGGGGTACTTGTAGTAATTATTTATCATTTTGTAGGCGCTCTCAGAACCGCCACCATCATAGTACTGTCCGTCCAAGCAGAAGTACACAGAAACCACATGAGGTGAATCCCTCATCAGTACAAAGCGACCATGACCCTTGGGTATAAGATGCCCACGAAGTAGTAAGTAGGTACCTGGGTGTAAATCACATTACAACTGTCATTGTTCACCTAGCAGTAAATAGGTACCTGGGTATTAGTCAACTTATGTGGGTGGCATCCTGTGGGACAATTTGAAGGACCACAATGGAAATAAGACAGTCCTCGATGACGCACTGACTTTCTCGGGTTATCCTGGGTGGATAACCCTTCCTATCCTGGATTATCCTGGGTGGCTAACCTTCCCTACCCTGGGTTATCCTGGGTGGCTAATCCTCCCTACCCTGGGTTATCCTGGGTGGCTAATCCTCCTATCTTCCTAGCAATATCCTCCGGGTAATGACAACATTACAGTGACCGAAATAGCACACAGGGGTGTACAGAAGCTTCTTTAAGAAGTGTATTAAAGATGTTGCTGTGAGGTGGAAGTCTTGTGTATACTACGTGGAGGTGAGGGAGCTTAAACGATCATGTATACCTGAGGACACAGGATACCCCAGGATACAGGATACCCCAGGACACCCCAGGACACAGGATACTCCAGAACACAGGATACATCAGGATACAGGATACCCCAGGACACAGTATAGGACACAGTATATACCCCAGAATACCCCAGAACACAGGATACATCAGGGCACAGGATACATCAGGATACAGGATACCCCAGGACACAGTATAGGACACAGTATATACCCCAGAATACCCCAGAACACAGGATACATAAGGGCACAGGATACAGGATACCCCGGAACACAGTATAGGACACAGTATATACCCCAGAATACCCCAGAACACAGTATACCCTAGAAT
Organism: Cherax destructor; assembly: GCA_009830355.1. NCBI lineage: Eukaryota > Metazoa > Arthropoda > Malacostraca > Decapoda > Parastacidae > Cherax > Cherax destructor. The sequence goes on along the minus strand of WNWK01015799.1, from coordinate 36,518 downwards.
ACAGGATCCGCCAGGACACAGGATACCCCAGGATACAGTATAGGACACAGGATACCCCAAGATACCCCAGACACAGTATAACCCAGGACACAGGATGCCCCAGGACACAGGATACCCCAGGACACAGGATACCCCAGGACACAGGATACCCCAGGAGACAGTATAGGACACAGGATACCCCAGACACAGTATGCCCGAGGAAACAGGATACCCCAGGACACAGGATACCCCAGACACAGTATACCCCAGGATACAGGATACCCAAGGAAATAAGATACCTCAGAAACAGGATACCCCAGGACACAGAACACCCCAGACACAGTATACCCCAGGACACAGGATACCCCAGACACAGTATACCCCAGGATACAGGATACTTCAGGAAACAGTATACCCCAGGACACAAAATACCCCAGGACACAGAATACCACAGGATACATGCTACCCCAGGACACAGGATACTCTAGGATACATACCAAGGCAGGAGCAGCACTCCGTGTACAAGTACCCGAGACACTTGGCACAGTCCCTGCAGCAAGTACAGTTGTTGTTGGGATTGTTGGTCAGGTCACACCTGCAAGCCTGGGTCAACATACACTTGCTGACCATGCTGGCACAAACTACCTCGTTGCACGCCCCTGCCGCCTCCACGCCCAACAGCGCCAGGGCCAGGCACGCCCACGCCACAGACTCCCAACGCATCTGTAAAATTTAGTAAGATCTACATAGCAACTTGGGCGTGTATAAGTTGCATCGTGTACTCGTAAAACTAGTGATTATTATTACAGGAAGTCCTCACTTAACGTCGTCGTTATGTCCGGAAACTGCGACTTTAAGCGAAACGACGTATAACGAAACCAGTTTCACCATAGACTAATTGATGTAAACAAGAATTAAGTTGCTAGGTCAAGGGAGAGCTGAGAGGAAGGGCAATAGTGTTGCTAGGGCAAGGGAGAGCTGAGAGGGAGGGCAATAGTGTTGCTAGGGCAAGGGAGAGCTGAGAGGGAGGGCAATAGTGTTGCTAGGGCAAGGAAGAAGTTGCAGGACTGAAAACTAGTGATTATAGGGCAAGGAAGCTCAGACAGCAAGTAGTGTTATGCAGGAAACTGCGACTAAGGGAAAGACGTATAACGAAACCAGCACATAGACTATGAGAAGCAAGAATTAAGTTGCTAGGAAGGAAGCTGAGAGGAAGGGCAATAGTGTTGCTAGGGCAAGGGAGAGCTGAGAGGGAGGGCAATAGTGTTGCTAGGACAAGGGAGAGATGAGAGGGAGGGCAGTAGTGTTGCTAGGGCAAGGAAGAGCTGAGAAGGAGAGCAGTAGTGTTGCTAGGGCAAGGGAGAGCTGAGAGGGAGGGCAGTAGTGTTGCTAGGGCAAGTGAGAGCTGAGAGGGAGGGCAATAGTGTTGCTAGACAAGGGAGAGCTGAGAGGAGGGCAATGTGTTGCTAGGGCAGGGAAAGCTGAGGGGGAGGCAACAGTGTGTCTAGTGCAGGGAGAGCTGAGAGAGAGGGCAGAGTGTTGCTAGGGCAAGGAGACCCTGAGGGGAGAGAGTAGTGTTGCTAGGGCAAGGGAGCCGAGAGGAGGGCAAAGTTTTTGCAAGGGCAAGGAGAGCTGAGAGGAGGGAAAGAGGGGTTGCTTGGGCGGGAGCTGAGAGGCAGTGTTTGATAGGCAAGGGAGACTGAGGGGGGGCAACAGTGTTTAGGCAAGGGAGAGCCTGAGAGAGAGGCAGTAGGGGTCTAAGGGCGGAGACCCGAGGAGGGCAGAGTGTTGAAAGGGCGGAGAGCTGAGAAGGAGGGCAAAGTGTTCAGGGCAAGGAGAGCTGAGGGGGAGGGCAGAGTGTTGTACGGTTCGTTCTGCTTCTAACGGCTGCACCACGGTTGTTCACGGATTTCCAACCTCTGCCCATGTGATCTGGAAAGGGCCAATGATAGGCCTGCCTTGAATGCCTCAGCGCCAGGCGGCTTAGAGCCTCAAAATTTCCATCCAGACCAGTGCAGGACAGACGGACACAGGCATAGGCCTCAGTCCTATATCCAACGCCTCATTAAACGCTAACAAAACCCAAGCTCATCGTCTGTTAATATTACCAAAACTATGAAAAGAACCCCACAACACAGTGTTGCTTGGGCAAGGAGAGCTGAGAGGGGCAGAAGGGTTTATAGGGGCAAGGGAGAGCTGAGGGAGGGCAAAGTGTTGGGGAAAAAAAAGGAGAGCCGAGAGGAGGCAGAGGTTGCTAAAAGGGCGGGAAAGCCGAGAGGAGGGCAGAGTGTTGCTAGGGCAATGAGAGCCGAGAGGGAGGCAAAGTGTTTCTAGGGCGGGACTTTAGAGGGAGGGCAGTAATTGCTAGGGCAAGGGAGAGCCGAGAGGAGGGCAAAGTGTTCAGACAAGGAGTTGAGAGGGGGGCAGTAGTATTGCAGGGCAAGGGAGAGCTGGAGGGAGGCAAAGTGTTGCTAGTTCCCGGGGGAGAGCCGAGAGGGGGGAAGGTAGTGTTACAGAGCAAGGGAGAGCCGAGGAGAAGGGCAGAGGTTGAAAAGGGGGGAGACTGAGAGGAGGGCACATGGGTGCTTAGGGCAAGGAGAGCCTGAGAGGAGGGCAACAGTTTTTACAAAGGAATTTAGAGGGGGGGCAGAGTTTTCCAAAGGGGAGGAGAGCTAGAGGAGGGCAGAGTGGTGCCAGGCGGGGACTTGAGGGAGAAGCAAAGTGTGCCAGGGGCAAAGGGGCCCGGGAGAGAGGGCAGAGGTTTCCTTTGGGAAGGGCGAGAGGAGGCAAGTGACATGCGAACGAGAGGAACAATATGTTAGGGCAAGAGAGCTAAGGGGGATGTTTATTAGGGCAGGGGAGCAGAAAGGGCGTAAGTGTTTCTTTTAAAAAGGAACCCAGAGGGAGGGAGGGTTCTAAAGGGCAAGGAACGAGGGGGGAGCAGAGGTTGTTGAAAGGGAGCACTGAGAGGAACAGCAGGTTGCAGGGCGAGAGACTTTTAGAGGGGGGGCGTAGTTGTAGGAGCAGGGAGGGAAACTGAGGAGGAGGGCAGAGTGGGCTAGGGCAAGGGAGAGCTGAGAGGAGGCAATAGTGTTTCTTTGGGCAAGGGGGAGCTGAGAGAGGGCAGTAGTGTTACAGGGCAAGGGAGAGCTGAGAGGGGGGGCAATGTGTTGAAGGGCGGGAGAGCCCCGGGGGGAGGGCAGTAGGTTTGGTTGAAGGGATGAGAGGAGGGGCAGTAGGTTTCTTGCAAGGGACTGAGAGAGGGCAAAGTGGCCCCGGGGCGGGGGACTTTAGAGGGGGGGCAGAAAGGCTAAGGGCAAGGAGCCCGAGAGGAAGGGCAGTGGTTTCCAGAAAGGAGGAGAGCCGAGAGGGAGGCCCGAGTGGCAAGAAAGGGCGGAAAAGCCCGAGAGGAAGGGCAGTAGCATTGGGGAGGGCAGGAGAACTGGAGAGGGGGGGCAAAGTGTTCAGAGCAAGGGAGAGCTGAGAGGGAGGACAGTAGTGCTGCTAGGGCAAGCGAGAGCTGAGAGGGAGGGCAATAGTGTTGCTAGGGCAAGGGAGAGCTGAGAAAGGGCAGTAGTATTGCTAGGGCAAGAGAGAGCTGAGAGGAGGGCAAATTTTGCTGAGAGAATTGAGAGGGAAGCAGTGTTCGCTAGGCGGAAATTGAGAGGAGGGCAGAGTGTCTAGGAAGGAATTTTAGAGAAGGGGAAGGAGTTGCTTTGGGGAACGGAGAGCTGAGGAGGTCAGTAGTATCTTTGGCCCGGAGAGCTGAGAGGAAAGGGGAGAGTGCAGCGGAACCGAGAGGGGGGCAGAGGTTGCAAAGGGGAGTTTAGAGGAAAGGGTATAATGAAAAGGGAAGGGAGAAAAAACTGAGAGGGGGGGCAATAGTGTTCAGCAAGGAGAGTGAGGGAGGCAGAGGTGCTTTGCGTTTAGAGCTGAGAGGGAGGGGAAGTTGAGGGAGGAAGCCGAGGAAAAGGGGAAGTATTGCTTTGGAGGAGAGCCGAGAGGAGGGCACATTGTTGGAGGCAAGAGAGCTGAGGGGGCATAGTGTATAGGGCAAGGAGAGCTGAGGGGAAACAGTGTGTTTCCAGAGTAAGGAGAGCTTGGAGGAAGGAAGAAAGAGGTTGCTAAAGGGCGAAGGGAGGGCAGAGTACAAAGGGAAGGAGAGCTGAGAGGAAGGGCAGTGGTGCAAAGAAAGGAGAGCTGAGAGGAGGGCAGCAGTGTTGTTGAAAGGGGGGAGCTGAGAGGAAGGGCAGAAGTTTTTAGGAAAGGGGAGAACTGAGAGGAGGCAAAGGGCAGACAGGGAAGGAGAGGAGAATAGGGGCCCAGGGCAAGGAGAGCGAGGGAGGAAGTGCTGGGAAAAAGGGGAGAGCTGAGAGAGGGGCAGAGTACTGGGAAAGAGACCCGAGAGGGAGGGCAAATGTCAGAAAAAGCAGAGAGATAGGTTGAAAGCGGGGGAAAGGCGAGGGTTCATAGAACAGCAGTGTGGAGGGAAGGAGAGCCGAGAGGAGGCAAGGTGAAGGGGAGAGCTGAAGGAGGCAGAGTTGCTAGGGCAAGAGCGAGAGAGGCCAGAGTCCAGGGCAAGGAGACCCCGAGAGGAAAGAAAAAAAGTTGCTGGGCAAGGGAGAGCTTTGAGGAGGGAGGGAAGAGGGCCTAGGCAAGGGAGAGCTGAGGAGGGCATAGTGTTGCTAGGGCAAGGAGAGCTGAGGGAGGGCAGAGTTTGCTAGGGCAGAGAGCTGAGAGGAGGAAACATGGGGTAGGGCGGAAGCTGAAAAAGGGACAGTAGGCTGAGGGGGGAGACGGGAGAGGGAGGGCAGTATCCAGGGAGGAGAGCTGAGAGGGAGGGCAAAGTGTTCTAGGAAAGGGGAGAGCTGAGGAGGGCAGTAGATTGAAAAGGGGCGGGGGGAGCTGAGAGGAGGCAAAGTGTTGCTAGCCAAGAGACCCTGAGAGGGAGGCAGAGGTTGCAAGGCGAGACCCTGAGAGGGAGGAAGCAGGCAGGAGCGGGAGAGGAAAGCAGCAGTGTCTAGGCAAGGAGAGCTGAGGGAGGGCAAAAAGGCAGGGCGGGAGCGGGAGAGGGATGGTTAGTTTTAAAAAGGAGACCCGAGGAAGGGCAGTGGAAGCGGGGAAGGGGGCCTGAGAGGGGGGGAAAATAGTCACAGGGAAGGGAGAGCTGAGGGAGGGCAGTAGTGTTTTGGGGCAAGGAGATTAGAGGGGGCAGTAGTGCTTGCGGGGGAAGGAGAGCTGAGAGGAGGGAAATAGTGTCAGGGTTAGAAACTGAGGGGGAGGGCAGAAAAGGCTAGGAAGGAGAGCCTGAGAGGAAGGGCAGTTTTTCAAAAAGGGCTTAAGGGGGAGGGCATGGTTCCCAGGGCAAGGAGACCCGAGAGGGAGGGAAAAAAAAGCAGGGAAAGGGGAGAGCTGAGGGAGGGCAGAGGGTTGGGGCAGGGGCCGAGGGAGGGCAGTAGTTTGCTGGGGGCAAGGGAGAGCTCGAGGGGGAGGGCAGTGGTTTTGCTAGGCAAGGGAGAGCTGAGAGGGGGGGCAAGTTTTCAGGGCAGGGAGACCCGAGAGGGGGGGCAGTGTTCCCAGCAAGGAGAGCTGGGGGGGGGAGGGCAAAGTGTTGCTAGGGCAAGGGAGACCCGAGAGGGAGGGCAGAGTGTTGTTTAAAGGAGAGCTGGAGAGGGGGAGAGTGTTGCTAGGGCAAGGAGAGCCGGGGGGAGGGCAATAGTGAAGCAAAGCATGGGTCGGGAGGGGAGGGGGGGGTGGTACAGCAGGTTGCTGAGAGCGATATTTGAAGAACGGAAAAATAGTGTTTAAAGGAGAGCCGAGGGGGAGGGCGGTATGTTTTTTAAAAAGGGGGCGAAGAGGAGGGGGGCAGAGGGGCAAACATAGGGGCATAAGGAGAGTAGAGGGGGGGCAAATTTTGCTGACGGGGGCAAGGGATATTTGAGATAGAAAGGGCATGGTTGTGGGGGCAAGGAGCCGAGGAGGGCAGAGTTTGCTAAAGGAGAGCTGAGAGGAAGGGCAGAGATTGTTAGGCAAGGAGAACTGAGGGGGGGGAAAAATAGTGTTGCAGAGCAAGGGGGGGAGGGAGGACAGTAGTGCTGTTGGGGCGTGGACCCGAGGAAAATATGGTACAGATAAGAAAGCAAGAGCGGGGAAAAACTGAGAGGAAATTTATTTTTTCGGGGCAGGGGGCGAGAAGGGGAGAGCAGAGTGTCACAAGGGAGAGCTGAGAGGAGGGCAGTGTTTTCTAGGGAAGGAGAGCGGGAGAGGAAGGGAATATGTTGAAAACCAGAGACCCTGAGAGGAGGTCAGTAGATTGCTAGGCATGGGAGAGCTGGGAGAGAGGGAAAAAAAGAAAGGGCGGGAGAGCTGAGGGGGAGGGCAGAGTGTTGCTAGGGCAAGGGAGAGCTGAGGGGAAAAGGGAATAGTGTTGCTAGGGCAAGGAGAGCTGAGGGGGAGGGCAGTGTTGCTAGGGCAAGGAGAGTTTGAGGAGGGCAAAAAAAAGTTTTTAGGGCGCGAGAGCTGAGGGGGAAAGGCAATAGTTTTGGGGAGGGGGATAGCTGAGGAAGGGCAGTAGTATTGCTAAGGGCGGGGAACGAGAGGGAGGGAAAAATTTTGGGGTTGCAAGGGCAAGGGGAGAGCAGAGAGGGGGCAGAGTGTTGATAGGGCAAGGGAGAGCTGAGGGAGGGCAACAGTGTGTCTAGGGCAGGGGAGAGCTTGAGAGAGGGGGGTAGTGTTGTTTGGGGGCAAGGGAGAGCTGGGGGAGGAGGGCAGTGGTTTGGGCAAGGGCAAAACCAGAGGGGGGCAGCATTTGAGCAAGGAGAGCTGGGGAGGAAGGGCAGAGTGTGTTGGGGAAAGGGGAGAGCCGAGAGAGAGGGAAAAAAAGGTTAGGGGAGAGCTGGAGAGGAAGGGCAGTATTTTCCCAAAAAAGGGAAGGGAGAACTGGAGAGGGAGGGAAAAGTGACAGAGAAAGGGAGAGCTGAGAGAGGACAGGGGCTGCTAGGGCAAGGAGAGCTGGGGGGAAAAGGGCAAAGTGTTGCTAGGCAAGGGAGGAGCTGAGAAAAAGGGCAGTAGATTGCTGGGGCAGGAGAGAGCTGAGGGGGAGGGCAAATTGGGAAGGGAAAGGGGAGAGCTGAGGGGGGAGAGCAAAAAAGGTTGGGGCAAGGGAGAGCTGAGAGGGAGGGCAGTAGTGTTTCTAGAGTAAGGGAGAGCTGAGAGGAAGGGCAGAGGTTGCAGGGAAAGGGGAGAGCCGGGGAGGGAGGGCAGTAGGTTGCTACAAGGGAGACCCGAGGGGAAAGGGGGCAGAAAGGGGGGGGCAAAACCGAGAGGAGGGCAGTATGTTGCTTAGGCAGGAGAGCTGAGAGGAAGGGCAGTAGTATTGCTAGGGCAAGGGAGAACTGAGAGGGAGGGCAATAGTGTTGCTAGAGCAAGGGAGAGCTGAGAGGGAGGACAGTAGTGCTGCTAGGGCAAGCGAGAGCTGAGAGGGAGGGCAATAGTGTTGCTAGGGCAAGGGAGAGCTGAGAGAAAGGGCAGTAGTATTGCTAGGGCAAGAGAGAGCTGAGAGGGAGGGCAATATTGTTGCTAGGGCAAGGGAGAGCTGAGAGGGAGAGCAGTAGTGCTGCTAGGGCAAGGGAGAGCTGAGAGGGAGGGCAGTAGTGTTTCTAGGGTAAGGGAGAGCTGAGGGGAAGGGCAATAGTGTTGCTAGGGCAAGGGAGAGCTGAGAGGGAGGGCAGTAGTATTGCTAGGGCATGGGAGAGCTGAGAGGGAGGGCAGTAGTGTTGCTAGGGCAAGGGAGAGCTGAGAGGGAGGGCAGTAGTGTTGCTAGGGCAAGGGAGAGCTGAGAGGGAGGGCAATAGTGTTGCTAGGGCAAGGGAGAGCTGAGAGGGAGGGCAGTAGTGTTGCTAGGGCAAGGGAGAGCTGAGAGGGAGGGCAGTAGTGTTGCTAGGGCAAGCGAGAGCTGAGAGGGATGGCAATAGTGTTGGTAGGGGAAGGATACTGATGGAAGGGACAGTAGTATTGACTAGGCAAGGAGAGCTGAGAGGACAATATTGTTGCAAGGAGCAGGAGAGCTGAGAGGGAGCACAGTGTTGCTTGGCAAGGAGAGCTAGAGGGGCAGAGTGTGATGGGCAAGGAGAGCTGAGAGGGAGGGCAACAGTGTGTCTAGGGCAAGGGAGAGCTGAGAGAGAGGGCAGTAGTGTTGCTAGGGCAAGGGAGAGCTGAGAGGGAGGGCAGTAGTGTTGCTAGGGCAAGGGAGAGCCGAGAGGGAGGGCAGTAGTATTGCTAGGGCAAGGAGAGGCTGAGAGGAAGGCAGAGCATTGCTAGAACAAGGGTTGAGAGGAAGAGGCAATGGTTTGCTAGGGCAAGGGAGAGTTGAAGAGGGTAGAGTGTTGCTAGGCAAGGGAGACTGAGGAGGGCAGTAGTGTTGCTTGGGCAAGGGAGAGCTGAGAGGGGGCAGTTGTGTTGATAGGGCAAGGGAGAGCTGAGAGGAGGGCAACAGTGTGTCTAGGGCAAGGGAGAGCTGAGGGAGAGGGCAGTAGTGTTGCTAGGGCAAGGGAGAGCTGAGAGGGAGGGCAGTAGTGTTGCTAGGGCAAGGGAGAGCCGAGAGGGAGGGCAGTAGTATTGCTAGGGCAAGGGAGAGCTGAGAGGGAAGGCAGTAGTATTGCTAGGGCAAGGGAGAGTTGAGAGGGAGGGCAATAGTTTTGCTAGGGCAAGGGAGAGTTGAGAGAGAGGGTAGTAGTGTTGCTAGGGCAAGGGAGAGCTGAGAGGGAGGGCAGTAGTGCTGCAGACGCCATCACTGGAATATGTCACTCTGGGGCGCTATAAAGTCGTATATTTACTCTATTATTGACATTTTTATTGTTTTAGATATCACACGTTTTTCAGAATTATGTAATAAACACGCTGCATAGTGTAAAAACAAAATACAAACATCCATAAGGGAGGAAACTGTCATAATATTAAAGCTGGGTAGGAGCTGTGGGTTTGTTGACACTTGCAGACTCATCTGTTATTTATATGTTATGCAGTTTTAAAAATTTCTTAAAACGTTCAGACCAACTTCAACTTGCCACAAACGATTCATTTTAACCACTAGAACCCTGTTTTTTCTTTTAGATCTTCAAATAAACATAAAAGCTTTCATCTGTACAGCCATTTTGAGTTACAACGATGCTTGTCCTCCATCCAGTTTAAAAGTATTTACATATTTTCCATTCCTGACCGGGAATTGATTTCTTTTTCTTATCAACGTTATACCGAAATGACGTTGAAAGAAACGACGTTAAGTGAGGACTTGCTGTATTATTATTGTTAAGCATACATACATGTCTGTTATGAGATAATATATTAAATTCTTGTGTTATCTGGTGTTAACTGGTGTGTTAACAGTATGTTAACTGGTGTGTTAATAAGTGTGTTAATTGATGTTAAATGGTGTTAAGTGGTGTTAACAGGTGTGTTAACTGATGTTAAATGGTGTTAACTAGTGTGATAACTGGTGTGTTAACTGGTGTGTTAACTGGTGTGTTAACTGGTGTGTTAGCATTGATAACAAGTGTGTTAACTGGTGTGTTAACAGTGTGTTAACTGGTGTGTTAACAGTGTGATAACTGGTGTGTTAGCAGTGTGATAACTGGTGTGTTAACAGTGTGATAACTGGTGTGTTAACAGTGTGATAACTGGTGTGTTAACAGTGTGATAAATCTGGTGTTAACAGTGTGATAACTGGTAGCAATTAACGGTGTTAACTGGTGTTAACAGTGTGATAACTGGTGTTAGCAGTGTGATAACTGGTGCTGTTCGGTGTTAACTGGGTGTTACCAGTGTTAACTGTGTGTTACAGTGTGTAACTGTGGTAACAGTGTGATAACTGGTGTGTTAACAGTGTGATAACTGGTGTTAACAGTGTGATAACTGGTGTGTTAGCAGTGTGTTAACTGGTGTGTTAACAGTGTGATAACTGGTGTGTTAACAGTGTGATAACTGGTGTGTTAACAGTGTGTTAACTGGTGTGTTAACAGTGTGATAACTGGTGTGTTAACAGTGTGATAACTGGTGTGTTAACAGTGTGATAACTGGTGTGTAACAGTGTGATAACTGGTGTGTTAACAGTGATAACTGGGTGTTAACAGGTGATAACTGGTGTGTTAGCAGTGTGATAACTGGTGTGTTAACAGTGTGATAACTGGTGTTAACAGGTGATAACTGGTGTGTTAACAGTGTGATAACTGGTGTTAACAGTGTGATAACTGTGTGTTAACAGTGTGATAACTGGTGTGTTAGCAGTGTGATAACTGGTGTGTTAACAGTGTGATAACTGGTGTGTTAACAGTGTGATAACTGGTGTGTTAACAGTGTGATAACTGGTGTGTTAGCAGTGTGATAACTGGTGTGTTAACAGTGTGATAACTGGTGTGTTAACAGTGTGATAACTGGTGTGTTAACAGTGTGATAACTGGTGTGTTAACAGTGTGATAACTGGTGTGTTAACAGTGTGATAACTGGTGTTAACAGTGTGATAACTGGTGTGTTAACAGTGTGATAACTGGTGTTAACAGTGTGATAACTGGTGTGTTAACAGTGTGATAACTGGTGTGTTAACAGTGTGATAACTGGTTGTTAACAGTGTGATAACTGGTGTGTTAACAGTGTGATAACTGGTGTGTAACAGTGTGATAACTGGTGTGTTAACAGTGTGAAGTTTAATGTCTGGTGTTAACAGTGTGATAACTGGTGTGTAACGTGTGATAACTGGTGTTAAGTTGATAACGGTGTGTAAGGTGATAACTGGTGTGTTAACAGTGTGATAACTGTGTGTTAACAGTGTGATAACTGGTGTGTTAACAGTGTGATAACTGGTGTGTTAGCAGTGTGTTAATCTGGTGTGTTAACAGTGTGATAACTGGTGTGTTAACAGTGTGATAACTGGGTGTTAACAGTGTGATAACTGGTGTGTTAACAGTGTGATAACTGGTGTGTTAACAGATGTGATAACTGGTGTGTTAACAGTGTGATAACTGGTGTGTTAACAGTGTGATAACTGGTGTTAACAGTGTGATAACTGGTGTGTTAACAGTGTGATAACTGGTGTGTTAACAGATGTGATAACTGGTGTGTTAACAGTGTGATAACTGGTGTGTTAACAGTGTGATAACTGGTGTGTAACAGTGTGATAACTGGTGTGTTAACAGTGTGATAACTGGGTGTTAACAGTGTGATAACTGGTGTGTTAACAGTGTGATAACTGGTGTGTTAACAGTGTGATAACTGGTGTTAACAGTGTGATAACTGTGTGTTAACAGTGTGATAACTGGTGTGCGGTAACTGGGGGGTGATAACTGGTGTAAGCAGTGTGATAACTGGTGTGTTAACGAGTGTGATAACTGGTGTTAACAGTGTGATAACTGGTGTGTTAAGAGGGGATAACTGGTGTTAACAGTGTATAACTGGTGTGTTAGCAGTGTGATAACTGGTGTGTTAACAGTGTGTAACTGGTTTGTTAACAGTGTGATAACTGGTGTGTTAACGTGTGTTAACGGTGTGTTAAGAGTGTGATAACTGGTGTGTTAAGAGTGTGATAACTGGTGTGTGGTAACTGGATACCTCTCCTGGATCACTTGAGGTAGAGGGGACTGGGGCTGCGCAATCTAGGATACCGTAGGGTAACTCAGATTCCTTAGATCAAGAGCCCTTCACCTCATTAACAGAACCAGGAAAGGAAAGATCGAGTGAGAACATAAGGTGTGTGAAGGAGAGATGGAGGGTCACAGCACTCACCTTGACCAGTAGTGGGCACGGGTATGGGTGTATCGACCCTCAGGGCACGCAACAGGGTATCTCACAGAAATAGGGCACGAGAACAGGGCACTAGGAGCGCCCAAGGGCACAAGAAATGAGTAAAATCTCAGTAGGAACACCTCACAGACACACACCTGTGGAACCTAGCCTGACTAAGCAACAGGTTTGCCTCAGGGCACGACAGCCCTGCCAGTTCACAACATTACCTAATTTCTCGTAACAAAACTAACAGTATCTACAAATTTACTGCCATCAGAAAACGTAAAATGCATTGAGTAAATGACGGAGAAGAGCAGAGATAGTGAATAGAGGAGATAAAAGGGTGAATGTTAGGTAGACATCACTAAAATCAACAACTCAGCTGAGTGGCAAGAATACTTAGGCAAGGTTCCTGGACAGCCAATCAGATCGCAGCTTACGATGCCCACTGACGTCATACACTCAGTGAATGAGTAGAATTCAAAGTGGGTATTGCGTTGCTTGATGTTCTGGCCACACTATTGGTGTGTGGGGCCACACTATTAGTGTGTGGGGCTACACTATTGGTGTGTGGGGGCCTCACTATTGGTGTGTGAGGCCACACTATTAGTGTGTGGGGCTACACTATTGGTGTGTGGGGGCCTCACTATTAGTGTGTGGGGCCATACTATTGATGTGTGGGGGCCACACTATTGGTGTGTGGGGGCCTCACTATTGGTGTGTGGGGCCACACTATTGATGTGTGGGGGCCACACTATTGGTGTGTGGGGGCCTCACTATTGGTGTGTGGGGCCACACTATTAGTGTGTGTGGCTACACTATTGGTGTGTGGGGGCCTCACTATTGGTGTGCGGGGCCACACTATTAGTGTGTGGGGCTACACTATTGGTGTGTGGGGCCTCACTATTAGTGTGTGGGGCCACACTATTAGTGTGTGGGGCCACACTATTGATGTGTGGGGGCCACACTATTGGTGTGTGGGGCCACACTATTGGTGTGTGTGGGCCACGCTACTGGTGTGTGGGTCACACTATTAGTGTGTGGGGCTACACTATTGGTGTGTGGAGGCCACATTATTTGTGTGTGGGAGCCACACTACTGGTGTGTGGGCCACACTACTGGTGTGTGGGTCACACTACTGGTGTGTGGGTCACACTACCTGTGGAGGAAATGGTTAGATAAGTACACATCCCTGCATGATAATAAAATATGATAACAAAGATGGTACTTATCTTTTAACAGCACGATTTCCAGGAGCCTCTTCCTGGAGTCGCCCTCGATGTAGTAGGTGTGTCCACACTGGCTGTGGATAGCGAGAAATCTAAAAACTTCCTATATTGCTCGGCTGCAGCATAATAGATAAAAGAGAGACTACATAAGACTTACCTGGGTGTGTGTAGCTGACCCCCATGATAACACCGCACTCGTTGTCTTGATAAGAGAATGAAGAGGTGCCATTCCGGGAATGTTGCATTAATGTTTGCCACAACACGTCGGAAATGTTATTGCCTTATCACATCGGTTCACTATTTCACTCACTATCACTCGCTTATGAGTTTCGTGGGAATATCCACAATAAGGTAAAATTAAATAACACTGTATACTGCAGCACTCGCAATGCTCAGTCGAAATAGGGACACGGTGACGCTAATAAACACTATATACATGTACCGTAATTCTACTGCGAATTTCACGACTCGTGTAAGGAGAAACTAGTCAACTTTCCTAGTTTTTCCTGAGACTGTCAGGTAGCGGGAGAGCTGCGATGCCCTCTGTGACACGTTCCCATTCGTTCCTTGTCGTAATCTGATCCTCTTGGGCGTCGCAGTCATCGTCCCACGAAGGAAATCCTGACTTCAGCTTCATAGACAATCATTGTTAGCTTTTGCAACAGACTTCATCCTAGAATCCTTGTTTTTTAGGGTTCAAAGCGGGTTTATCGGTCCATAATACTCCTAGCTAGTAGATCAAGTGGGGAGCACTTTTTCACAAATTTTTCTTGCTATGGGGAGTGCGATAAAATTAATGAATTCAGAGACAACTCACTCAGAAATGTTCAAGATATGTCAAAGTATTTTATCCACAGTGGTATATTACAGACCATTCTGGAAAAATACCCTGACTTTGCTCCCTGTAAATAAAGCATTGCCACGTGTGTGTGTTAGTTAGTTAGTTACCATTTTGTCCTAGGCACATGTCGATTAGACACTAGGCCTGTTGTATGTATGTGTGTGTGTATGTGTGTGTAAGGAAACACTTCGAAATGTTTCCACCCCGTCGGGAATAGAACCCGGGCCCTCCGTGCGTGAAGCGAGAGCTTTAGCCACCAGGCCACCGGGGCTACTGTGTGTGTGTGTGTGTGTATGTATGTATATATGTGTGTACTCACCTAATTGTACTCACCTAATTGTGGTTGCAGGGGTCGAGACTCAGCTCCTGGCCCCGCCTCTTCGCTGTCCGCTACTGGGTCTCTGCTCTCCCTGCTCCATGAGCTTTATCATACCTTGTCTTAAAACTATGTATGGTTCCTGCCTCCACTATATCTTTCTCTAGACTATTCCACTTCCTGACTAATCTGTGGCTGAAGAAATGCTTCCTAACATCCCTTTGACTCATCTGAGTCTTCAGCTTCCAGTTGTATCCCCTTGTTTCTGTGTCCCCTCTCTGGAACATCCTGTCACTGTCTACCTTGTCGATTCCCGCAGTATTTTGTATGTCGTTATCATGTCTCCTCTGACCCTTCTTTCCTCCAGTGTTGTTAGTCCTATTTCCTAAGCCTTTCTTCATAGGACAGACCCCTGAGTTGTGGAACTAACCTTGTCGCAAACCTTTGCACTTTCTCTAGTTTCTTTATGTGCTTGACCAGGTGTGGGTTCCAGACTGGTGCTGTATATTCTAGTATGGGCCTGACGTACATGGTGTACAGTGTCTTAAACGAGTCCTTGTTAAGGTAGCGGAACGCTAATCTTAGGTTTGCCAGTCGCCCATATGCTGCCGCAGTTATCTGGTTGATGTGTGCCTCCGGAGACGTGCTTGGCGTTATACTCACCCCAAGGTCTTTCTCCTTTTCCGAGGTTTGTAGCCTTTGTCCGCCTAGCCTGTACTCTGTTAGCGGTCTTCTTTGCCCTTCTCTGATCTTCATGACTTTGCATTTGGTGGGATTGAACTCGAGAAGCCATTTGCTAGACCAGATGTCAAGCTTGTCCAAGTCTGTTTGAAGTCCTGCTTGGTCCTCTTCCGATGTGATTCTCCTCATTAATTTCACATCATCTGCGAACAGAGACACTTCTGAGTCTATCCCATCTGTCATGTCATTTACATATACCAAGAATAACACTGGTCCTAGGACTGACCCCTGTGGAACGCCGCTCATCACAGGTGCCCACTGTGATACCTCATCACGCACCATGACCCGTTGTTGCCTCCCTGTGAGGTATTCCCTGATCCATTCCAGTGCCCTTCCTGTTATACGTGCTTGTTCTTCCAGCTTCTTTACTAATCTCATGTGAGGAACTGTGTCGAAGGCCTTCCTGCAGTCCAGGAAAATGCAATCAACCCACCCTTCTCTCTCTTGCCTTACCTCTGTTACTTTATCATAGAACTCTAGGAGGTTTGTTACACAGGATTTGCCTTCCCGGAATCCGTGCTGCCTGGTGTTTATTATCCTGTTCAGCTCGAGGTGCTCCACCATTCTTTTCCTGATGATTTTCTCCAGGACTTTGCACACTATACATGTAAGTGATACCGGTCTATAGTTTAGTGCCTCTTTTCTGTCTCCTTTTTTAAAGATGGGGACTACGTTGGCCTTCTTCCATACCTCAGGTAACTGCCCATTTTCAAGGGATGTGTTGAATATTATGGTAAGTGGCACACTCAGTACCTCAGCTCCTTCCCGAAGAACCCACGGGGAGATGTTGTCCGGACCCATCGCCTTTGAGGTATCAAGGTCACTGAGTAACTGCTTCACCTCCTCCTCAGTTGTGTGTATGCCCTCTAGCGCTTGATACATCCCTTGTTGGTGGCGCACCCCATCCTGTCTACCCAGCTGCCTTGCTTCCTCAACTGTGAATACTTCCTTAAACCTCAAGTTGAGCTCCTCACATACCTCTTGATCGTTACTTGTGAGTTCCCCATCTTCTCTCCTCAGCCTTATCACCTGGTCTTTAACTGTTGTCTTCCTTCTGATGTGACTGTACATCAGTTTCGGGTCGGACTTAACTTTCGATGCTATGTCATTTTCGTACTGTTTCTGGGCTTCCCTCCGTACCTGTGCATACTCGTTTCTAGCTCTTCTACTAATCTCTTTGTTTACTTGGGTTCTTTGCCTTCTGTACCTTTTCCATTCTCTGACACTCTTGGTCTTTGCCTCCCTGCACCTTTGGGTAAACCAGGGGCTCTTTCTGGCCTTCACATTTAATCTTTTTCCTCTGGGTATAAACCATTCCTCTGCCTCCTTGCACTTTGCCCCTACGTATTCCATCATTTCACTTATTGTCTGTCCGTCCATTTCCCTGTCCCACTGAACCTCCTGCAGGAAATTCCTCATGCCTGTGTAGTTCCCTCTTTTAAAATCTGGTTTGTCTCTTTCTGTACTGTTTTCCCTCTCCACCTGTAGCTCTACCATGTACTCAAAGCTCAGCACCATATGGTCGCTGGCTCCCAGGGGGCTCTCATGTGTTATGTCTTCAATATCTGAGCTGTTCAGGGTGAATACAAGGTCCAGTCTTGCTGGTTCATCTTCTCCTCTCACTCTGGTCGTGTCCCTGACATGTTGGTGCATCAGGTTTTCCAGTACCGCGTCCATCATCTTGGCTCTCCAAGTTTCTGGACCCCCACGTGGTTCTTGGTTCTCCCAGTCGATCTCCCTGTGGTTGAAATCGCCCATGACCAGTAGCTTCGCTCTGCTCATGTGCGCTTTTCTTGCCACCTCCGCCAGAGTGTCCACCATCGCTCTGTTGTTCTCATCATATTCCTCACCTGGCCTCCTGCAGTTCTTTGGTGGGTTATACATACCTGCAATGATTATCTTGTGCTCCCCAGACTGGATGGTACCTACTATGAAGTCCCTTTCTCTACACACCTCCATTCCTTCCATTTCCTCGAATCTCCAGCGGTTCCTTACAAGCAGTGCGACCCCTCCTCCCCCCTTGCTCCTTCTATCTTTCCTCAGGATTTGATATCCCTGTGGGAAGATTGCATCTGATACTGTCTCATTTAGTTTAGTTTCTGTGACAGCTATGATGTCTGGGGACACCTCACCTATTCTTTCATTTCACTCTTCATACTTGTTCGTAATTCCATCTCATTTGTACCAACCTTCAACCTTTTTTCCACTAGCCTGGGAGATCTTGGTGGGTTGGGGGGTGTGGGCGGGTGCCCATAGGGGTTGCATCATGGGTGGGGGATTGTATGGTTGGGGTATGGGTTGGTGGGGTGGAGTTTGTGGTGGGGGTGGGGGGTAGCTGTGATGGTGGGTTTTGGGTTGCTGGGGTGGAGACAGGGGAACTGCTGAGTGTGTGTGGTGTTAAAGTGTATGGGTGTCGTGGGGTTTTTGTGGTTTGAGGCCCACCATGGGTACTTCCAGTGTGTGTGCTTGTCCTGTTTGGGCTTGGTGTCCTCCATATCTCGCTGTCTCCTCTCTCTCCTCTCTTCTCCTTCTTATCTGCTCCTTCCGGGCCTCCCTTTCTTCCTGCGTTCTGTCCCGATCTAGGTATACATTCCGGTACCCCTGATTTGTCCTCAGCGGTGCTTTCTCCTGCAGGATCGTGGTGCGGGCTGATTCTGCTTTGAAGATTACCTTGAGAGATCGATTTCTTCCCCTTGTGTACCACCCGTATGTGTATGTGTGTATGTATATTCATGTATGTGTGTGTATGTGTGTGTGTGTGTGTATATATGTATGTGTATATGTGTGTGTGTGACCCAACAATTAAAATTTGCACTAATAACTCATTACAGTTGTGGCTGAGTGTAGACTAATAGATTGCTCATTGCTTTATAATTTGTTCATGATTGCAACCATGTACAGACGTAAGTAAATTTACTTACATGATTCATTACCTTGTAACTAGTGAATTCATTACCATTGTACCTTGTTCAGCTATCAAAACTTTGGGGCCCAGTCTCTGGACCCTATATATACCTCTGTAATCTGCAAATACCTTTGTAACTTGTCATGATTGTGACCAGATCCATCTGAGTTCATTACCTTTGTAACTTGCTCAGCTATCAAACTTTGAGGTCCAGTCCCTGGACCCATTATGTACCTCTGTAATCTTTTGACTACCGCCCACAGGATGGGTATGGGGTGCATAATAAAGATATCAAACTAACTATGGGGAATTAGCAGCTCCCATAGCTTTCCATTCGTATGTGCAAATGGCCAGAAAGTCTGGTAAAGAGAGTCGTTCCTTGTGCCGTCTCACCCCACATATGGCTTTAATAATTCTGTTGTGGAAGGGGAAAAGCAAGATGGTTCACAAGCCCTCCTGAGAGGGCTACCTTCTTTGGAGAGGGTCATTACCCCTATTCAAGAGCGGGGATATCTCCACCTTCATAAACTGGATATTTTTCTCCACACTACTGGTCTTTGAGTTTATATTTCCTGTTCGGTCGCATTTATATTTAGCGTCACGCTGGTGCTGACATCTCGCAGCCATAGGCCTACCAAGCTCAGCCTGCACCACCCTCTCTCTCTGCCTCACTCACGTACCAGACAGCCTAGAGACAACAAGCTACTCCACTCTCTCCCTCGCGGACAATGGCCTGGCCCTCAGGGCCGCCTTAACACACTGCCTTTGTACAACAACTCAATAAAATGAGACGTTGCCTTCGAAGATTATCATTTATTCACACTAACAGACCTACACCCAAATTACGTTACTATTTGGGGTCACATTACTGGTGTGTGGGTCACATTACTGGTGTGTGGGGTCACACTACTGGTGTGTGGGTCACACTACTGGTGTGTGGGTCACATTACTGGTGTGTGGGTCACATTACTGGTGTGTGGGTCCCACTACTGGTGTGTGGGTCACACTATTGGTGTGTGGGTCACATTACTGGTGTGTGGGTCACATTACTGGTGTGTGGGTCCCACTACTGGTGTGTGGGACACATTACTGGTGTGTGGGTCACATTACTGGTGTGTGGGTCACATTACTGGTGTGTGGGTCACATTACTGGTGTGTGGATCACATTACTGGTGTGTGGGTTACACTGATGTGTGAGCTACACTACTGGTGTGTGGGTCACACTACTGGTTCGTGGGTCACATTACTGGTGTGTGGGTCACATTACTGGTGTATGGGTCACACTACTGGTGTGTGGGTCACACTATTGGTGTGTGGGTCACATTACTGGTGTGTGGGTCACATTACTGGTGTGTGGGTCCCACTACTGGTGTGTGGGACACATTACTGGTGTGTGGGTCACATTACTGGTGTGTGGGTCACATTACTGGTGTGTGGGTCACATTACTGGTGTGTGGATCACATTACTGGTGTGTGGGTCACATTACTGGTGTGTGGGTCCCACTACTGGTGTGTGGGTTACATTACTGGTGTGTGGGTCACATTACTGGTGTGTTGGGTCACACTACTGGTGTGTGGGTCACACTACTGGTGTGTGGGTCACACTACTGGTGCGTGGGTCACACTACTGGTGCGTGGGTCACACTACTGGTGTGTGGGTCACACTACTGGTGTGTGGGTCACACTACTGGTGTGTGGGTCACACTACTGGTGTGTGGGTCACACTACTGGTGTGTGGGTCACACTACTGGTGTGTGGATCACATTACTGGTGTGTGGGTTACACTGATGTGTGAGCTACACTACTGGTGTGTGGGACACGCTACTGGTGTGTGGGTCACACTACTGGTTCGTGGGTCACATTACTGGTGTGTGGGTCACATTACTGGTGTATGGGTCACATTACTGGTGTGTGGGTCACACTACTGGTGTGTGGGTCACACTACTGGTGTGTGGGTCACGCTACTGGTGTGTGGGTCACATTACTGGTGTATGGATCACATTACTGGTGTGTGGGTCACATTACTGGTGTATGGGTCACACTACTGGTGTGTGGGTCACACTACTGGTGTGTGGGTCACACTACTGGTGTGTGGGTCACGCTACTGGTGTGTGGGTCACATTACTGGTGTATGGATCACATTACTGGTGTATGTTTACCTGGAGAGAATTCCAGGGGTCAACGCCCCTGCGGCCCGGTCTGTGACCAGGCCTCATGTTGGACCAGAGCCTGATCAACCGGGCTGTTACTGCTGGCCGCACGCAGTCCAACGTACGAACCACAGCCTGGCTGGTCAGGTACCGACTTTAGGTGCCTGTCCAGTGCCTGCTTGAAGACAGCCAGGGGTTTGTTGGTAATCCCCCTGATGTATGCTGGGAGGCAGTTGAACAATCTTGGGCCCCTGACACTTATTGTGTTGTCTCTCAACGTGATAGTGGCACCCCTGCTCTTCATTGAGGGGATGTTACATCGCCTGCCGAGTCTTTTGCTTTCGTAGGGAGTGATTTTCGTGTGCAAGTTTGGTACTAATCCCTCGTGTATGGGTCACACTACTGGTGTGTGGGTCACACTACTGGTGTGTGGGTCACACTACTGGTGTGTGGGTCACATTACTGGTGTGTGGGTCACACTACTGGTGTGTGGGTCACACTACTTGTGTGTGGGTCACACTACTAGTGTGTGGGTCACACTACTGGTGTGTGGGTCACACTACTGGCATGTGAAGCCACACTACCGCTATCTTGGGCCACACTATAAACCATTCTGGAAAAATATCCTGACTTTACGCACTGTAAATAAAGCTAATATTTGCATTAATAACTCATTGTAATTGTGACCGGGTGTAGACTTGTGAATAGTTCTTTACCTTTGTAACTTGCTCAGGTATCAATACTTTTTGGCCCAGTCCCTGGACCCATTATGTACCTCTGTAATCTTTTGACTACCGCCCACACCATGGGTATGGGTGACTACCGCCCACACCATGGGTATGGGTGACTACCGCCCACACCATGGGTATGGGTGACTACCGCCCACACCATGGGTATGGGTGACTACCGCCCACACCATGGGTATGGGTGACCACCGCCCACACCATGGGTATGGGCTGCATAATAAAGATATTAAACTAACTAAGCTCTTCACAAGGTAGTGGCCGTGCTGGGCAGATCAGTAATGGTTGGATTTAGTTAATCAAAAGGAATTTGAATCTTAGCAGACTATGCTCTCCCGTCTTTGCCTCGGGTACATGTCTTATTCATGGGTATCTCATGGAGAGGCGCCCAGTTCCATTCTTTGAGAATTTTTAAGTTTCAATATCCGATGTCGTCGTCATCGTCTCCCGTGACCTGGTAGGCAACGCTCTTGTTTCCCTGGTTTGATCCCAGGCGTGTTTCCTTACAGCTGTTGTCCCCGTTCACATAGCAAGTAGATACCTAAGTGTTAGTCGACTGATGTGGGTTGCATCCTGGGGGCACAAGATTTAAGGACCACAATGGAAATAAGACAGTATGACATGATGACAGCATTTTGTAAGCTGTGCTTCTCTATCAACTCGTCACCTCCAAGACTCCAGCCAGCGAAGCTCACTGCATCATAAAACAGTTCACACTTGTCTGCACCAGACTTAAACAACACTACACTGTGTTGTCGTGCGTCTCTCACTAGGACTCAGGACTATTATACCACGGGTGTTTGTCTTTCAGTTGGGAGTGCAACGGACAAGTGTAGTAGTTACAGCAGCAACACACACAGCAAGAGGCATTCTTGAGCTTCTCCAGCGTTCGGGCTTCGGCCCAAAACTGGGATGTGGCTCCAAAAGGATCCTGTAGTGCTTGCTGCCTTTGCACCTCCTGACATCGTTTGTTGCTATGCAGCTGCCACACCCTTCGAGCCCAGTGTGGCCGGGGTTTGCGGCAGCCCAAGGTGCCTAGCTTCTCCCTCCGAGCCCCGTGGGGGCGGAGAATGGGGCTAGGCCTGGGGACAGCTGGTCTTAGAAGACGAGGAGGTACTAGTACCTCCTGCCATGGCAGAAATTGGTCTGAGACACTCCCACGACAGGGAGCCAAGGCCGGGCCACCTCTTGGAAAAGGCCCGGGCCGGGGGATTATACCGGCGAATCTACAACAGAACAGAACAGTCTTCCATTAGTGGTGATGACCGAATCTTCTGCGACTGTTTTACTTACGTCAGAGTGGACCAGAGACAGTCTACATTATCATGGACTGCTCTATACCTCTCTGGATACACCTATTTATTGTGATCATTATCTTAACTTTGATTCAATTTCAATTTATGTTTGACTTTTGCAGTCAGGAAATATTTCCTGTCTGTGTGTTATATTAAACTAAACTTTATAAAACCTGGGTCAACTTTAATTTCCCACTATATTATATTTTAATTATTAATGATTTCCAGTTTTTTTCATAAAAATGGAACGAAGTCTCGTATATATTGTTGAGGCTTCATATTGATTCACTCGTTCTGTTCACATACATCTGTGTCAGTCTCTACCATTTAGGCATCTTTTGTGGCCTCAAGAATATTGCAGTTTTTTATGTTATTTATCTAAAGCCTAAATAAAGACTTACTTGTAACTGCTTTTACATAGTTAAGATACTTATCTGCTTTTAACTTCTAAATAAATAATACTTATCACAAGGACCTCAATGGAAATAAGTCACTTTGACTTTTTTGGGTTATCCTAGATTATCTACACATATGCTGCTATGTATGATAATCTATGTAACTATTTGTGTATACCTGAATTTGCACAACTGGTCTCTAGTTACAAAATAAATGAGTTTACCTTAAAAAGTATTTTATTTCTTTTGACTTAAAGTGAAAACGAAAATATTATTGGGTAACTTATAAAAAAGGAATTGCATTTATTTTTCTCTTCCTCTCCTTTTCAACTGTACCCCCGCACTTTTATTTCCTTCGTTCTTTTGCTTCACTTAAAGTGCACAGTTCTCTTACGAGGATAAACTTGGGAAGAAGAAGAGTGGAAATAAGTCAAAATAAGTGATTTTGTTGGTAGGTAGGTATAGTAGGTAGGTTACTTACTTACTTACTTACTAATGTTTGTCAGGAAACAGGACAAGTCTTTCCTGACACGGGTCTTTGTTGTATGATGCCCCACAGCTCGAGCTTTTGGTCATCTAACCTAAACCTCGACCACCTCAGCCTCCAGGAAGAGGGATTGACCACCTCAAAACTACGTCTTTAAGGGTGATGGACTGATTACATCGTCTTCACATCTCTACTGCTTCTGCTGACTCCTCTGTACTCGACTGAAGAAGCCTACTGTGTAGGCGAAACGTTTCAGGACCAGGAGGTAATGTTTACCTCCCAGCGTTCTTCACTTTGTTGTGGTTGATTGGTTAACTGGGTTTTAAAGTCTATGGACTAAACGAGGGTCCTTACAGCTGCGTGTCCTCACCACCAGTCAAGGATACTTTAATATCTAAAATAGGGATTAAAGTATATATTCACTGAGATATACATCTATCGGTGTATATACAGTGTGAAGCATACACGTCTCGGTATATATAACCTGTGTTAGTAACGACGCTGATACGGATAACTGCCGATTACTTAGACGTCAAGGATTAAATTGATTCTAGTTGGTTAAATATTGAGTGATATCATACCACCAGCTCCACCCTAATGGCCAGGATATACATAGAGGTGTATGTCTCTCAGTGTATATACGCTGAGAATTTACTTAAATCCATACTTTACGTATTGATGTATTCCTGAGAAGTGATGTATAGGTGACGTTCAGCCTTAATGAGCATCGTGTAGTAGATCGGCTTTATACCTGATAAACTAACCCTTGTCAGGAATATTAAAATATTTTTTTATTTTGCTGTAATTTCTTTATTAATAAACACCGATATTACTGAATATTATATTTAATGAGAAAATGTAAAATTATATTTTGCAAAAAATAATCTTTTGACTAACCTTTTTCTAACAAAATTGTTAACATAAGTTTTTTTAACTAATATTTTTTGTGAAGATTTAGATACAATATTTGAGGTGGTGACGGAGGTAATGACAGGAGTACAACGGAGAAGTAGCAGCAGCAGCAACACTCACGGCAAGAGGCATTCTTGAGCCTCCTCGGCTTTGGGCTTCGGCCCAAAGCTGGGGTGTGGCTCCAAAATTATCCTGTAGTGCTTGCTGCCTTTGCACTCATGTGCAGCTGCCACACCCTTCAAGCCTATTGTGGACGAGGTTTGTGGCAGCACAAGGTACCTAGCTTGTCCCTTCGAGCCCAGTGGGGGTGGGGAATGGGGCTAGGCCTGGGAAAAGCTAGTCCCAGAAGACGAGGAGGTACTTTTACCTCTTCCCATGGCAGACATTGGTCTGAGACACTCCTTGACAGGGAGCCAAAGCCGGGCCACTACTTACAAAAGGCCCGGGCCGGGGTATTATACCGGCGAACCTACTACAGTACAGGTAGTGACAGTTAGTTCCTACAACAGGAATTAAAGTAAACTGTCAGTGTATATCCACAGATATATGCCTATCGGTGTATATCCCTTGAAAGTTTGGGAGAGCAGTGGAGGTGGCAGTCGGGTGGAGTGTGCTGGACGCCTTGGATAGGAAAGTAATGGCAATACTGGGAGGGTAGACATAGTGGAAAGGAATAGGAGTGAATGTAGCAGCCACCTCCCCATCCCCCACTACTTCAACTCAACACGGAGGTACCCCAGCAACACCTCCCCCAGGAAGGCCATAAAGGCCAGCAGGAACCCCCCCAGCATGATCAAAAATATCCCCTGCAGGTGGAACACTGTGAAAGCCTCGGCACCTTTCACCTCCGCCTCCAGTAGCACCTCCTTCTCCCTGTTCTCGGAGGCTGACAGCTGGATCAGATCGGTCATCCACTTGTCAATAAGACCAGACTCCACCAGTCGCTGGAACACTCGGTCGAAGGAACCCAGGTAAGGAGAGTCCTTCGGAAAGGCCCAAAAACTCGAAGCCCTTCCAGGGAAAAGAACTTCTTCCCTAGCAAGTGAAATATAAACCATGAAAACAGACACAACAGTGAAGATACTGGGAAGAACAACAGTGAAGATACTGGGAAGACACAAAGTGAAGATACTGGGAAGACACAACTAGTGAAGATGACTGGGAAGACACAACAGTGAAGGATACTGGGAAGACACAACAGTGAAGATACTGGGAAGACACAACAGTGAAGATACTGGGAAGATACAACAGTGAAGATACTGGGAAGACACAAAAGTGAAGATACTGGGAAGACACAACAGTAAAAATACTGGGAAGACACAACAGTGAAGATACTGGGAAGACACAACAGTGAAGATACTGGGAAGACACAACAGTGAAGATACTGGGAAGACACAACAGTGAAGATACTGGGAAGACACAACAGTGAAGATACTGGGAAGACACAACAGTGAAGATACTGGGAAGACACAACAGTGAAGATACTGGGAAGACACAACAGTGAAGATACTGGGAAGACACAACAGTGAAGATACGGGGAAGACACAACAGTGAAGATACTGGGAAGACACAACAGTGAAGATACTGGGAAGACAACAGTGAAGATACTGGGAAGACAAGAGTATAGCTACTGGGAAGACACAACAGTACAGTAATAGTAGTAGTTGTAGTAATAATAGTAGTAGTCGTAGTAGTAGTGCACTCAAAAAAAATCAATACATTGGAAATGCAAAAAAAAAAATCTATACACAAGATTTTTGTGTATACATTGCACTTGCGTTTCTGCCATAGGAAAAGTGGACTGAGCTTGTGATGACTTAGTGTACAGGAGCTCGTCTTGCTCCAGTGTTCTCCACCATGCCAGAGCTCGGTGAGGAAGGAGGCCTGCCACGTTGTTCCTCAGTGCCCCTTTTTCACCCGACCACGAACTTTGCCACGCTATATCTCCGCTCCAAGTGGTCAGAATGGGTCGAACTAAACTTTCAATTGCAGAGAAGACCAGTGCACTCACCCTATTAGAGCAAGGCATGTCTGTGATATGCGTAGCGGCAGACCTGAAGGTTACGAGGAGGGCAATTTACAACCTCAAGAAGCAGCTTCTCACTCCTGGGTGGTACGGTGCCAGGTGGGAGTGAGAAGCTGCTTCTTGAGGTTGTAAATTGCCATCCTCGTCACCTTCAGGTCTGTCGCTTCGCATATCACAGACATGCCTTGCTCTAACAGGGTGAGTGCACGGGTCTTCTCTGCAATTGAAATATTATTCGATCTATTCTGACCACTTGGAGCGGAGATATAGCGTGGCAAAGTTCGTGGTCGCGTGAAAAAGGGGCCCTGAGGAACAACGTAGCAGGCCTCCTTCCTCACCGAGCTCTGGCATGGTGGGGAACACTGGAGCAAGACGGGCTCCAGTACACTAAGTCATCACAAGCTCCGCCCACTTTTCCTATGGCAGAAACCCAAGTGAAATGTATGCACCAAAATCTTGTGTATAGATTTTTTTGCATTGGCAATGTATTTATTTTTTTGCTTGCACTGTAGTAACAATAATAATAATTACTAGAGACTCGACCCATGGTAAGACAGTCGCACCTACATGGATGGTCACAGTGGTGGCCCATACTAACGTTTATATTACGTTCTTCCAGGTGTATACCTGGAAGAACGTTCTCTACAGTGATAAAAGGGTCAGATCGCCAAAATTCGAGTCCTGTTGGGTGAATAATTATTAATTATTAATTACCTGAGTGGCGCCGTTGTTGTCGGAGTAGTAGCGAGCGATGAGGTTCCTGAAGTATGTCCTCCAGGATATGAAAGCGTAGTTACCTTGTAGAACTTTGTCCATGGAAGACTTCATGTTGAGGAACTGCATCTTATGGAAGAGTGTCTGGTACACTGGTACCTGCAACAACACTGTTACGCTGGTACCTGCAACAACACTGTGTTACACTGGTACCTGCAACAACACTGTTACACTGGTACCTGCAAAACACTGTTACACTGGTACCTGCAACAACACTGTTACACTGGTACCTGCAACAACACTGTTACACTGGTACCTGCAACAACACTGGTACCTGCAACAACACTGGTACCTGCAACAACACTGGTACCTGCAACAACACTGGTACCTGCAACAACACTGGTACCTGCAACAACACTGTTACACTGGTACCTGCAACAACACTGTTACACTGGTACCTGCAACAACACTGTGTTACACTGGTACCTGCAACAACACTGTTACACTGGTACCTGCAACAACACTGTTACACTGGTACCTGCAACAACACTGTTACATTGGTACCTGCAACAACACTGTGTTACACTGGTACCTGCAACAACACTGTTACACTGGTACCTGCAACAACACTGTTACACTGGTACCTGCAACAACACTGTGTTACACTGGTACCTGCAACAAAACTGTTACACTGGTACCTGCAACAACACTGTTACACTGGTACCTGCAAAAAAACCTTTGTTACACTGGTAGCTGCACCAACACTGTGTTACACTGGTACCTGCAACAACACTGTTACACTGGTACCTGCAACAACACTGTTACACTGGTACCTGCAACAACACTGTGTTACACTGGTACCTGCAACAACACTGTTACACTGGTACCTGCAACAACACTGTGTTACACTGGTACCTGCAACAACATTGTTACACTGGTAACTGCAACACCACTGTGTTACACTGGTACCTGCAACAACACTGTGTTACACTGGTACCTGCAACAACACTGTTACACTGGTACCTGCAACAACACTGTTACACTGGTACCTGCAACAACACTGTTACACTGGTACCTGCAACAACACTTGTTACACTGGTACCTGCAACAACACTGTTACACTGGTACCTGCAACAACACTGTTACACTGGTACCTGCAACAACACTGTTACACTGGTACCTGCAACAACACTGTTACACTGGTACCTGCAACAACACTGTTACACTGGTACCTGCAACAACACTGTTACACTGGTACCTGCAACAACACTGTGTTACACTGGTACCTGCAACAACACTGTTACACTGGTACCTGCAACAAAACTGTTACACTGGTACCTGCAACAACACTGTTACATTGGTACCTGCAACAACACTGTGTTACACTGGTACCTGCAACAACACTGTTACACTGGTACCTGCAACAACACTGTTACACTGGTACCTGCAACAACACTGTTACACTGGTACCTGCAACAACACTGTTACACTGGTACCTGCAACAACACTGTTACACTGGTACCTGCAACAACACTGTGTTACACTGGTACCTGCAACAACACTGTTACACTGGTACCTGCAACAACACTGTTACACTGGTACCTGCAACAACACTGTTACACTGGTACCTGCAACAACACTGTGTTACACTGGTACCTGCAACAACACTGTTACACTGGTACCTGCAACAACACTGTTACACTGGTACCTGCAACAACTCTGTGTTACACTGGTACCTGCAACAACACTGTGTTACACTTGTACCTGCAACAACACTGTTACACTGGTACCTGCAACAACACTGTTACACTGGTACATGCAACAACACTGTTACACTGGTACCTGCAACAACTCTGTGTTACACTGGTACCTGCAACAACACTGTGTTACACTGGTACCTGCAATAACAGTGTTACACTGGTACCTGCAACAACACTGTGTTACACTGGTACCTGCAACAACACTGTGTTACACTGGTACCTGCAACAACACTGTGTTACACTGGTACCTGCAACAACACTGTGTTACACTGGTACCTGCAATACAGTGTTACACTGGTACCTGCAACAACACTGTGTTACACTGGTACCTGCAACAACACTGTGTTACACTGGTACCTGCAACAACACTGTTACACTGGTACCTGCAACAACACTGTTACACTGGTACCTGCAACAACACTGGTACCTGCAACAACACTGTTACACTGGTACCTGCAACAACACTGTTACACTGGTACCTGCAACAACACTGTTACACTGGAACCTGCAACAACACTGTGTTACACTGGTACCTGCAACAACACTGTGTTACACTGGTACCTACAACAACACTGTGTTACACTGGTACCTGCACCATTGTACCCATACTGTGGGTGGTAGTACCACTGTACCCATACTGTGTGTGGTAGTACAATTGTACCCACATTGTGGTAGTACCATTGTACCCATACTGTGTGTGGTAGTACCACTGTACCCATACTGTGTGGTAGTATCACTGTACCCATACTGTGGGTGGTAGTACCACTGTACCCATACTGCGGGTGGTAGTTCCATTGTACCCATACTGTGGGTGTTAGTACCATTATACCCATACTGTGGGTGATAGTATCGTTGTGCCCATACAGTGTGTGGTAGTTCCACTTTACCCATACTGTGTGTGGTAGTACCCTTGCACCCTTACTGAGTGCGGTAGTATCAGTGTACCCATACTGTGGGTGGTAGTACCACTGTACCCATACTGTGGGTGGTAGTATCGTTTTGCCCATACAGTGTGTGGTAGTTCCACTTTACCCATACTGTGTGTGGTAGTACCATTGTACTCTTACTGAGTGCGGTAGTATCAGTGTACCCATACTGTGGGTGGTAGTACCACTGTACCCATACTGTGGGTGGTAGGACCATTGTACCCATACTGTGTTTGGTAGAACTATTGTACCCATACTGTATGTGGTAGTACCATTGTACCCATACTGTGGGTGGTAGTACCACTGTAGCCATACTGTGTGTGGTAGTACCACTGTACCCATACTGTGTGTGGTAGTACCACTTACCCATACTGTGTGTGGTAGTACCACTGTACCCATACTGTGTGTGGTAGTACCATTGTACCCATACTGTGTGTGGTAGTACCATTGTACCCATACTGTGTGTGGTAGTACCAGTGTACCCATACTGTGTGTGGTAATACCATTGTATCCGCACTGTGTGTGGTAGTACCATTGTACCCATACTGTGGGTGGTAGTACCAGTGTACCCATACTGTGTGTGGTAGTACCACTGTACCCATACTGTGTGTGTTTTAGTACCACTGTACCCATACTGTGTGTGGTAGTACCACTGTACCCATACTGTGTGTGGTAGTACCACTGTACCCATACTGTGTGTGGTTGTACCATTGTACTCATACTGTGTGTGGTAGTACCATTGTACCCATACTGTGTGTGGTAGTATCAATGAACCCATACTGTGTGTGGTAGTACCATTGTACCCATACTGTGTGTGGTAGTACCAGTGTACCCATACTGTGTGTGGTAGTACCATTGTACCCATACTGTGTGTGGTAGTACCATTGTACCCATACTGTGTGTGGTAGTACCAGTGTACCCATACTGTGTGTGGTAGTACCATTGTACCCACACTGTGTGTGGTAGTACCATTGTACCCATACTGTGTGTGGTAGTACCAGTGTACCCATACTTTGTGTGGTAGTGCCATTACACCCGTACTGTGTGTGGTAATACCTTTGTACCCATACTGTGTGTGGTAGTACCATTGTACCCATACTGTGTATGGTAGTACCATTGTACCCATACTGCGTGTGTTAGTAACATTGTACACATACTGTATGTGGTAGTACCATTGTACCCATACTGTTTGTTGTAGTACCATTGTACCCATACTGTGTGTGGTAGTATAATTGTACCCATACTGTGGGTGGTAGTACCATTGTACCCATACTGTGTGTGGTAGTACCATTGTTCCCATAATGTGTGTGGTAGTACCATTATACCCATACTGTGTGTGGTAGTTCCAGTGTACCCATACTGTGTGTGGTAGTGCTATTGCACCCATACTGTGTGGTAGTATAATTGTACCCATACTGTGTGTGGTAGTATGATTTTACCCATACTGTGTGTGTTAGTACCACTGTACCCATTTTGTGTGTGGTAGTATCATTGTACCCATACTGTGTGTGGTAGTATCATTGTACATATACTGTGGGTGGTAGTATCATTGTACCCATACTGTGGGTGGTAGTCACAACATACCCATACTGTGGGTGGTAGTCACAACATACCCATACTCTGGGTGGTAGTCACAAGATACCCATACTGTGGGTGGTAGTCACAAGATACCCATACTGTGGGTGGTAGTCACAACATACCCATACTGTGGGTGGTAGTCACAACATACCCATACTGTGGGTGGTAGTCACAAGATACCCATACTGTGTGTGGTAGTCACAACATACCCATACTGTGGGTGGTAGTCACAACATACCTATACTCTGGGTGGTAGTCACAAGATACCCATACTGTGGGTGGTAGTCACAACATACCCATACTCTGGGTGGTAGTCACAAGATACCCATACTCTGGGTGGTAGTCACAACATACCCATACTGTGGGTGCTAGTTACATTGTACCCATAGTGTACGTTTGTCAATATATTACAGGATTAAATAATGGGCCAGGAAGTGGACCTCAACATTTACTAGCTAAGGAACTTAAATAGGAATTAATTACCTTAATAAAGATTTCACACACCTAAATATGATAATTAATCATACATTAATACAGAGATACACAGATGCAAGCGACTGATGACGGGTACCTTAGAGGCGCGAAAGAGCTGGTAGCCAGAGTCATATGTGTCAAGCATACCCCACTGGAGGTTGCTGGAGGCCAGCTGATCCAGGGTGTCTAGGGTAGGGCTGCGGACTGGTACTGTCAGGTGAGAGATGAGGATACCACGGTACACTGTGGTACTCAGGATACAAAAGTACCACCACGTACCGCACCACATCCGGCTGCTCCACGATCTGCAACGGACCACCGGTCTTGTGTTAATGGCGGTGAGCTAAACGCACAGGGGTCATGCAGCCCCTAGGGAACGTGCAGTGGCGGACCTACATTTTTGGGGCCCTAAAGCTTGAAGTGTATGTGGGCCCCAAAATTTTTAAGCAATGTTGACTAAAGTCGTTTCTGGGGCCCCTCCGGGATTAGAGACCCCTGAAGCTTAAGCTTCATTAGTTTCATAGTAAATCCGCCCCTGGGAATATGAGGCAGTCAGGTAAGATCCCAGGGAAGGGCAGAGCTAATACCCTGGCTTCCCTTCACCAGTATCGTTGCAACCTCCTCGTGAATCAGGTGAAAGACCTTTTACGTTGTTTATGATAAAAACACCAAATTTGGCAGACATGTAAACCAATATATAACAGACAGATTCATTACACAAACAATCTGCACACAGGACAGATAAGCTTATGACGACGTTTGGGTCTGACTTGGACTATTTACAAGTCACACTGACAAACATTTACAAGTCACACTGACAAACATTTACAAGTCACACTGACAAACATTTACAAGTCACACTGACAAACATTTACAAGTCACACTAACAAATGAAGGTGAGGGAGCCAGTGTAAATATATAGGGGAGAGTGACAGTGGAGGGACAAAGAGAGGAAGAAGTGGAAGAAGTAGTAGTTGAAGTAGTAGTGGAAGTAATAAGTAGGGGAAGGCAGATTCAGATAGCAAGCCACGTAAAATATAATCCGGGACGACTGTGTTGACTGCTTTCTAAGAAAGAAAAAACACTGATGAAGCACAGTCAGTGTTTACAACTGTTTGACGTCACAACGCGAGGTCACGCTGTGACAGTTGATATTATAATCTTTGTGAATATTATCCTCATCTGTTCGTCCAGTGTCTTCGTTGGGGGATGAGGTGCACATCGTTGTTCCTGACGAAGAGCTTCTTTCGGGTTCCGTCAGTGTGTGCTGGATCTGTCGTAGAGCTGAAGCCCCACAGTGGCTTCATCAGTCCAATACAAGGAATTCTGCAACACTTGTCCAACCTTTGGACGAAGACCTACTTACACTAGTGGATGGTACCACTGTGACTCCGCCTCCTCCTGTTTCGCCTCACCTGACTACAGTATATAAGCCATTTCTACGACCCTGTGCTGTACTTTCTACAAGATTGATGGACTGAACACATCGATTCCAGGCTGAGGAACTTATTACCTCAAACTCCTCCTCTCCTTACACCTTTCTGCTTTGTATTGGACTGATGAAGCCACTGTGTGGCGAAACGTTTCTTTATTAAAGATTCCCAGGGCAGGTGTGGATTTTCTTGCTAGCTCAGTTGAGGGTGTTGTTAGGACTTTAAACTAGGATTAGTTAGAGGTATGGGTTTAGAAATGGAAAATACTGAATGTCGAAATATAGATCTAGGCATTGATATAAAAAATCTTAACAATAACAAGGACAGTAATAGGTATAGTGGAAAAACAGAATGGAGCAGGAAGGGTGAAGAGAAAGGAGGGTCTTTAAAAGTGTATTATACAAATAGTCGTAGTGCTAGGAATAAGATGGACGATTTGAGATTAGTTGCAAGTGCAGGTAACATTGATGTATTTGCCATAACTGAGACATGGTTCAATACGAAAAATAGGGACATGCCTGCTGAATGTCATATACAGGGTTTTAAATTGTTCCAAGTAGACAGAAGTTTCGGGAAGGGGGGTGGAGTGGCACTGTATGTCCGAGATCGCTTGAACTGTTGCATAAAAAAAGGGAATAAAGTCTGAAATAACACATACAGAGTCTGTCTGGATAGAATTTTCAGAGGGGCATGAAAAATTGATTTTAGGTGTGATATACCGTCCCCCAAACTTAGATAGGGACCAAGGGAGACTACTATGGGAGGAAATTGTTAAGGCCACAATGCACGATAACGTAGTTATTCTGGGTGACTTCAACTTTAGTCAAATTGATTGGAATTTTTTGACTGGGAATTTAGAATCTAACGACTTCTTAGAAGGAGTTCAAGATTGTTTTTTGAAGCAGTTTGTGACAGAACCTACAAGGGGAAATAACCTGCTTGACTTAGTTCTGACAAACAAGGAAACCCTTGTTAATAATTTAGAAATTACAGAGGAACTTGGCGCAAGCGACCACAAATCAATTACCTTTGGCATTGAATGGAAGTTTCATAGTAGGAATAACTCAGTAACGGTCCCAGATTTTCGCTTAGCAGATTACAATGGACTTAGAGAACACTTATCATCTGTGGACTGGGGTAATGAAGAGAGGTATCAATATGTCAGTTTTCTGAACACTATACATGCTGTAGATGAATGGTTCAGAGAACCGACAAGTTATAAATTAGACACATATGCAACACTTGGGTATCTTTATTGAGGAAACGTTTCGCCACACAGTGGCTTCATCAGTCCAATACAAAGTAGAAAGGTGTAAGGAGAGTAGGAGTTTGAGGTTATCAGTCCCTCGGCCTGGAGTCGATGTGTTCAGTCCATCAATCTTGTTAGAAGTGTAGCACAAGGCCGTAGAGGTGGCT
Source organism: Cherax destructor (assembly GCA_009830355.1). Lineage (NCBI taxonomy): Eukaryota > Metazoa > Arthropoda > Malacostraca > Decapoda > Parastacidae > Cherax > Cherax destructor. The sequence continues at coordinate 2,426 of WNWK01015799.1, read as the reverse complement.
TATATGCTGTATTGGACTGATGAAGCCACTGTGTGGCGAAACGTTTCCTCAATAAAGATACCCAAGTGTTGCATATGTGTCTAATTTATAACTTGTCGGTTCTCTGAACCATTCATCTACATCCTGTCTGACACAGCAACAGCTTGGGATCTTGATACAAACGAATTCTTCTACACTTGTCCAACCTTTGGACGAAGACCTACTTAGAATAGTGGATGGTACTACTATGACCCCGCCTCCTCCTGCTTCATCTCACCTGATTACAGCATATAAGCCACCTCTACGGCCTTGTGCTACACTTCTAACAAGATTGATGGACTGAACACATCGACTCCAGGCCGAGGGACTGATAACCTCAAACTCCTACTCTCCTTACACCTTTCTACTTTGTATTGGACTGATGAAGCCACTGTGTGGCGAAACGTTTCCTCAATAAAGATACCCAAGTGTTGCATATGTGTCTAATTTATAACTATACATGCTGCCCAAAGAACATTTATCCCATATAAAGAAATTAGATCGAATAGAAATGACCCAAAATGGATGAATAATAGGCTCAAATATCTTTTAGGGCAGAAGAAAGGAATTTATAAGCGTATCAAAAAAGGTGAGGGTCATATTATGAATCAGTATATTGACATTAAGAGGGACGTTAAAAAGGGGATAAGAAAAGCTAAACGGGACTACGAAATTAAAGTTGCTAGGGATTCGAAAACTAACCCAAAAAGTTTGGTATCTGGGATTTTACTGGCAAGATTTGATCCTATGGTTGAGAAGAAGTCATTTATCTTGTTTACTGTATCAATAGGCTGTAGTGGTGTTTCGTTTGGTTTAGTTAGGACAATATCCCTAGTTTTTTTTCAGTTTGTGGATACAACACCTCGCGTGAGGCCAGAACCCCATGTAAAAACCGAAACATAACCTCTCTCGCCCTCACATTCACCCTCATCCCACTCCATATACTTTTCCAATCATACACCGGAAAAACAGCCTGCTCTCCCGACTTTCTATACTTCTATGGCTGGAGTGATTGCATTAGCCAGCTCGATTGAGGGGGGTCATTGATGACTTGTCTAGGACTTTAAACTGATAGATTATAGAGGTATGGGTGTTTGTGGGAAACAATCAATGAGGCTTCTCCTTAAATATCTAGTATTGACAGGACTCGCAGCAATGGCTTTAAGTTGGATAAATTCAGATTCAGGAAGGATATAGGAAAGCATTGGTTTGGTAATAGAGTTGTCGATGAGTGGAACAAACTCCCGAGTACAGTTATAGAGGCTAAAACGTTGTGTAGTTTTAAAAATAGGCTGGATAAATATATGAGTGGGTGCGGGTGGGTGTGAGTTGGACCTGACTAGTTTGTGCTACTAGGTCAGATGCCGTGCTTCTTCCTTAAGTGAATGTAACCTGACCTGGATGGGTCGGGGCATTGGCTTAAGTCGGTGGGAGATTTGGACCTGCCTCGCATGGGCCAGTAGGCCTGCTGCAGTGTTCCTCCTTTCTTATGTTCTTATGTTCTTAATAGGCGACAGCTAAAGGGACGGGTAAGAGATGAAGGCATAGTCACTGGTAGGCGGAGTTCCCCAGTGGAAGTATGTCATACCCAAATAGATGTTTTCCAGGTGTATAGAACAAAAGTTAGAGATAAGATAGTTCCCCTTAAAAATAATTATGGGTATCTTACTGACAAAGAGAATGAAATGTGCTCTATTTTTAATAATTATTTTCTCTCGGTTTTCACTCAGGAAGACACTAATAATATCCTAAGAATTAGGTATTTTAGTGGGTCTGAAGAAGATAAATTATGTAGTATCACAGTCACTAGCGAAATGGTTATCAAACAGATAGACCGTTTGAAGCAAAATAAATCGCCAGGCCCTGATGAGCTTTTTCAAGGGTTCTTAAGGAATGCAAAATAGAACTCTGTGAACCCTTAACTAACATTTTTAACCTATCTCTTCAAACAGGTGTAGTGTCTGATACGTGGAAGATGGCCTAATGTAATTCTTCTATTTTAAAGCAGGGGACAAGTCATTACCATCAAATTACCGCCCAATAAGTCTAACATCAATTGTAGGCAAATTATTAGAGTCGATTATAGCTGATAACATAAGAAGCCATCTCGATAGGCATAATTTGATTAAAGATACTCAACATGGATTCACCAGGGGCCGTTCTGCCTAACTAATTTATTAACTTTTTCAGTAAGGCTTTTGAGGCAGTTGATAATGATAAGAATTCGATATTGTTTATTTGGATTTAGTAAGGCTTTTGATAGAGTACCACATCAGAGACTGTTAAAGAAAGTGGCTGCTCATGGCATTGGGGGAAAAGTGTTGTCATGGATCGAGTCATGGCTCACCAATAGGAAGCAGAGGGTGTGCATTAATGGGTTAAATCTGGTGGGGATCTGTAACAAGTGG
>WNWK01015798.1:0-46697 GCA_009830355.1 Cherax destructor | reverse complement strand
TGTTGATGCCAAACACTGTACTGTGATACCATGCTGATGCAAAACACAGTACTGTGACACCATGTTGATGGCAGACACTGTACTGTGACACACTGCTTTCTATTGTCACAATAATTCCTACATCATGACTTAAGAAATCATAATAACACGAGTGTAAACAAATGACAGAGCAGGTAAGCTTTGGATCTCAGAAGCGAGTGTTAACCCTGCAAACACAGTAACACCGGTGCATATCACATAGCTTTACTCAGCCAAACACTGTCAATATCATACCTGCTATGCAAAACACATAAGTCTACGCTGCACACCTGTTATGGCAGCTCTGTGCACTGTACACTAACCTGCTGTCATTCACATAATTCCTACATCATGCTTAAGAAATCATAATAACCTACGTAGCAAACAATGACAGAGCAGGTGGCGTTTGGATCCTTCAGAAGCGAGTGGTTAACCACTCGGCCAGCATTTACCACAGTTCAACACCGGTCGCAGTATCATATAAGCTTCCCTACTCTACGCCACCAACTGTCAATATCACATAAGCTTCCCTACGCTACGCCACTACCTGTCAATATCACATAAGCTTCCCTACGCTACGCCACCACCTGTCAATATCACATAAGCTTCCCTACGCTACGCCACCACCTGTCAATATCACATAAGCTTCCCTACGCTACGCCACCACCTGTCAATACTTATTTGACGAAAAATATTATTTTCACTAAACGAATTGTTAGTTTACATGAAATTGCTCTTCACATCACTTATCTGTTATTTCCTTATTTATAGTGTATTATATTATATTTATGGGTAGCAATAAATCCGTTAGGGATAAAGAGTGACCCGGAAATGTGTGCTATCAGGTTCGATGGGAGAAATACTGTATTTCCACTTCCTTGAATCAATTTTTTCACCATTATTAGGGCACCTCCTTAAAGGTGTCAGTAAGGTCATTATTTGCTTTCCAAACTCTGGACAAGAGGCCGCATCAACACATGATAAAACATAATCGAAATATAATGGTGTACTTGGCTTCGCCAAGAATCAGTATAATCACTTTATGTACAGCTCGTCAGTAATCATTATTGTTATTATTATTACGCTCACAGTTAACTAAACCAGTATGCAGCAACAACACTAGCAGCCAGAGCGGCAGACTGACAGCAACTGGCTGACAACAGGAGCAAGAGCAAGAAATCATCTCCACGACGCCATTGAAATGTGACCCTCAGTCCGGGGTGATTCATCAGATATTATGTATAAATTTTATTCTGGAGACAGCTGTAACGTGATGTTTACAGGTTCTTGTCAAACCCAACCCTCCTCACCACAGCTGTACCACTACTACTACTACTACTACTACTACTACTACCACTTCCCTCTCTTACCACCTTACCCCTGCCACTATATATACTCATAGTCACCTCGGTATTAGGACTGAAGAAGCCATTCATGATGAAACGTTTCCTCTGATAAATTTCCTGAACAGTAGGTAAGTGTTTTTCCACAGTGTGTTATATATTCACCTGCGCTTGTGATAAGAGTCGTTGCTATATTTTAAGAAGTTTTTAATAATGCAAAAGAGTGACTGTCACCATCCCAGGAGTGTACATAATACCATGTTAAGATGTGACAAGAAATATGTAGAAGAAACAAGATAGTGGTACCCCGGATTTCGTCAATAATTCGTTCCAGAATGCTGTTCGAGTGCCGTTACCGAACGAATTTGTTCCCAAAAGGACGAATGTAAATTAGATTAGTCCGTTTCAGGCCCCCAAAAATACACTTACAAAAGCACTTACAAAAATACACTTACATAATTGTTCGAGTTGGGAGCTGTACGAAATCCGGGGTACCACTGTATATGGAGAATATGATTGGTAAACTCCTTAAAGCCTGGAACAATGACCAGGGTGAAAACATCTTTGTGTAACACGTACAATGATGAACACTTTAATAATGTAATACAGACTATCAGTGTTCCTGGAAAAATAATTTACTAAGACGAAAACGCATTGAAACCACTTAGAAGAATGTATAGAGGAGCACTGCAGCGAACCTGCTGATCCTTGCCATCACGTCCTTATCAAATCACCAATACAGTTTCATTATTATCTGTATTGTGGAAAGTAAACACAAATGCGGTATATTGTGAATCTTTATTAACGTTTCGCCAGCTAAGTGATCTTTATTAAGACACATATAGATCTTACAGCCATGTCTGTTTCCATGGTGTCATTATTTTATACCATTGCCTGTACTGCTGTTATTACTACTACTACTAATACTACAATCTCGGTGCTTTTTGCCTAACTCCCGCCACTATACATAGGCACTCAAGTTCTTGTAAATATACAAGAGAAACACACTCACACCTCTCAGTGTTTTCATTAGCACTGAGGCAACAACGGCAGCACCAACATCAACAACACTAGGAAAACAACAACCACAATAGCATCTCACACATAAGAACCAATAACAATAGCAGCTCCATCAGCAGTGTCCCTGGGAACTCTTGCCACCTGATCACAAGTATGGAAAATTAATGAATAACTTCCAGGAAAAATAATGATGGAAAAAATAAAACGTATTTAATTAAATAAAAAAACAAGCGGTCGCCGTTGCTTCTTGTGAGATCTTAAGACAGGAGAATCTTAAGATGTACTGAAGAAATGAGGTTCGCTATCCTGGGTAGGCGGTGGATACACATACACAGACTCCCAGGGAGTCTGCAAGAGGACCGCATGGCGAGAGGACTTCTGGGTTTTCACTCTGAACACTAAGACCCAAGTTAAACCATTTTTTGGGTTCACCTGAGTTCTAGTTTGATCAGAGCTGAGAGGAAAACTTGCTTGCTGTCACTACGAGCCCCTTACTTACACTGCTGCCCTTCTACCTTCCTTATCTTCTTCTTTTTCGGCAACTTCGCCTCTGGCGATTTAAAACAAGGCAGGTGACTATCCAGTAGCCCGTGCGGTATATTAATAATAATAATAAATAATAATAAATTTTTATTTCATTGCAAGTTTACATCGAGATTTTGTTATTACAAACATGAACTGAAGTGCAAAGAGAGCCACTATCATGCCATGGCATTAAGGGCAGATTAATCCAATGGCTTATAGACTACTTAATACTAGAGAAGTTGATTGAGTTTGTTTTAGTTAATCATTTGCTTATAACAATTAATAAATGTTCTCAAATTACATTCTGTGGATATTACATTGTGACAAGTGTTTTGTAGGATGGTTACATCAATAGTAAACATTGAAATTATATTATAGGAAAATAACACTGAGCATTGGTGAAAGTAATTTACAGTATGAGTATTTAGTTTAGGGTGAGTAGGTGGTGTTTGAGAAGAGTTTTAAATTGATGTTCAGACCAGATTATTTTAGTATTTACTGGTAATGAATTCCAGATTTTGGGGCCCTTTATGTGTAAAGAATTTTTACACAGGGTGATATGGACACGGGGTATATCAAAAAGTGATCTGTGTCTTGTGTTATGGTCATGGGTCCTATTAAAGTTGGTGAGGAGAATTTTGAGTGGAGGGTTTATATTAGAGTGTAGAGTTCTATGTATGTAGTATGGAAGACAGTACCTGAGAAGCTTTTTTGTACATAAAAGTTGGTAAGCTGTTTATGTCTCCTGCCTTGTTTTTAAGGGTGTTGATGATGAGCGAGACTTCTATTGGGTTGGTTGGAGCTAAGAAAAGTGTATTCGGATAGTTGTTGGTGAGGTAGTCTGATGGACGGGTGTTCGAGCTTGGGATTTTACTCGCTAGATTTTTTCTTATGGTGGAGAAGAAAACATTAAGTCTGTTTGCTGTCTCAGTTGGTGAGAGTAGGGGTTCATCTGTTTTTGTTAATTTGATGGTTTTGTTCTTGGATATCTTTTTATTTCCTAGAATTTCAGATAGGGTTTTCCAGGTCTTTTTCATATCACCTTTTATGTTATGTAGTCTGTTCTCATAGTACAATTTTTTTGACCTTCTTATCAGGCTGGATTTAAGGATGCTGGGTGTTAGCCAGGGACTGTTAAGTCTCTTAGCTGTGATCTGTTTAGTTTTTTTAGGGCAATGTTTGTTATAGAGGTAGTGGTTTTTTTTAAGGAAATTCTTGATGCATTTATTAGTATCTGTATATGTTTCTAACTCATTATGCCAATTGATGTTAATCATAGCTGTTATAAAGTTATTTACAGCTGACTCGTTATGTAGTCTGAAGGTAACTTTAGTAGTGTCTTGGGGCAATTTACCTAGGTTGGTTATGAGAAAGGTAGGGTAGTGGTCTGTGGTGTTGTCTGTGATTATGCTTGATTTTAAAGGGGATATAGTGTTAGTCCAGATGTGGTCTAATAAGGATATACTGGTCTCAGAGATTCTTGAAGGTTTTGATATTGTTGGTAGTAACAAGCAGTTGCTCAGAGTGTTTGTAAATTCAGTTACTTTTGGGTCCTGGTCATGTAGGAGATTTATGTTGAAATCTCCTATGAGCAGGATCATTGCCTTCGGCCCTGTTCCCCTCACTCCTCGAGGGTACGCTATCTTAGGAGCTGACCCTCATAAATCAGCTGAAATAAGGTGTTTAGGAATGACACATAGGTAAGTTTTTCTTTTTACAGCAAATGTTATGTGTCTGCTGTACCTTACTGGGCATCATGCAGAAAATAATAGTAAGAATTCCACTGTTGCTCCAGTGGATCTATTCCAAACTCACTCTGGTGCAGTACTTTTACTCTCCTCTGAAGAGGAGCTGCTCCAGTTGCTCAAGAATGATGTTCTTGAAAAAATAAATAATCTGGGTGCCATCCCCATTCCACCGGACAGCTACCAGGCACAACGTACTGTATTTGTGGCAAGAATCAACAGTTACATGAGAGACTGCACTGCAGAAAAACTTGTTGAAGTAATTAATCATAAAAACTCTGAGTTCAAGGTTATTGGGCATATAAATTTGCCAAAAGTTCAAGCATCCAGCAAACATTAAAATTAATCTTCGAGACACCGGAAGGAGCCAAAATCATGTCAAAATGGTATGAAATGCTTTGGAACCAGGTGTACACCAGACCAAATCTCCATGGAAAGGTTTGTCACTGTCACACAATGTTTTAAGTGTTGTGAGTTTGGTCATAACACAAATAAATGCAGCAGCCAAAAAACGATTTGCAGTATGTGCTCTGGTGAGCATGTTTTCAGGGATTGTCCTAATAGAAACCCCAAGTGTGCCCTTTGTAAAGGAAAACTTCATGCTGTCTCCCCTAGCTGCCTTGTTAGCAAATCTACAGTCCAGCAAATTATAAATGGTAAGAAACAGGTAAACACCAAGAAAACCCCTTAACATCTTCACTAGCATAGTGATGAAGGGGGTAACATCTTAACTAGCAAAGCGATGAAGGGGGTAACATCTTAACTAGCAAAGTGATGAAGGGGGTAACATCTTAACTAGCAAAGTGATGAAGGGGGTAACATCTTAACTAGCAAAGTGATGAAGGGGGTAACATCTTAACTAGCAAAGTGATGAAGGGGGTAACATCTTAACTAGCAAAGTGATGAAGGGGTAACATCTTAACTAGCAAAGGATGAAGGAACATCTAATAGAAAGAGAGGGTAACATCTTAACTAGCAAAGTGATGAAGGGGTAACATCTTCACTAGCATAGTGATGAAGGGGGTAACATCTTAACTAGCATAGTGATGAAGGGGGTAACATCTTAACTAGCAAAGCGATGAAGGGGGTAACATCTTAACTAGCAAAGTGATGAAGGGGGTAACATCTTAACTAGCAAAGTGATGAAGGAGGTAACATCTTACTAGCAAAGTGATGAAGGGGGTAACATCTTAACTAGCAAAGTGATGAAGGGGGTAACATCTTAACTAGCAAAGTGATGAAGGAGGTAACATCTTAACTAGCAAAGCGATGAAGGGGGTAACATCTTAACTAGCAAAGTGATGAAGGGGGTAACATCTTAACTAGCAAAGTGATGAAGGGGTAACATCTTAACTAGCAAAGTGATGAAGGGGGTAACATCTTAACTAGCAAGGTAATGAAGGGGGGGAACATCTTAACTAGCAAGGTGATTGTGGAGAAAATTTCTCCAGGCGGGGGGTATCAGCCCTTTCATCCCCTTTCAGCCCTTTCAAGCCCTTTCCTACTGAGAGGCCCAGCCCTTAAAAAGGGGCAGATGATATCTTGCTAGCTTCCTGATCAACAGTTTAATAAATACCACATGTTTGTACTCTTGAACATCACAGAGGTCACGTATGCAACGTATCTTGGTCACGTATACCAAGCCTCTTGAGATTAGTGATAGTGTATATGAGTGACAGACAATTGAGAAAAATGACTCTCTTTGCCATAGCAGGAAAAGTATAAAAAACTCCTGTTTCACTTTATACACGTGTGGAACAATCATGAATTCTCAGTGATCAAAATATTTAAAGAAAACAAGCATTTGAGTTGCAAGCTGTTGCAGTGTTAAGCAAGTTTGGAAAACGTGCGGAGAAGCAGGCATCAGATTGAAATAAACCACTGGAAGGGGAATGTACTCACCTATTTGTGGTTGCAGGGGTCGAGTTATAGCTCCTGGCCCCGCCTCTTCACTGATTGCTACTAGGTACTCTCTCTCCCTGCTCCTTGAGCTTTGTCAAACCTCGTCTTAAAACTATGTATGGTTCCTGCCTCCACTATGTCGCTTTCTAGGCTATTCCACTTACTGACAACTCTATGACTGAAGAAATACTTCCTAACATCCCTTTGACTCATAGGAGTCTTCAATTTCCAATTGTGACCCCTTGTTTCTGTGTCCCCTCTCTGGAACATCTTGTCTCTGTCCACCTTATCTATTCCTCGCAGTATTTTATATGTCGTTATCATGTCTCCCCTAACCCTCCTGTCCTCTAGTGTCGTCAGGCCGATTTCCCTTAACCTTTCTTCATAGGACAATCCCCTTAGGTCTGGGACTAGTCTTGTTGCAAACCTTTGCACTTTCTCTAATTTCTTGACGTGCTTGACCAGGTGTGGGTTCCAAACTGGTGCTGCATACTCCAGTATGGGCCTGACGTATATGGTGTACAGAGTCTTGAATGATTCCTTAGTGAGGTATTAGAACGCTATTCTTAGGTTTGCCAGCCGCCCGTATGCTGCAGCAGTTATCTGACTGATGTGTGCCTCAGGAGATGTGCTCGGTATTATACTCACCCCAAAATCTTTTCCTTGAGTGAGGTTTGCAGTCTTTGGCCACCTAGACTATACTCTGTCTGCGGTCTTCTTTGCCCTTCCCCGATCTTCATGACTTTACATTTGGCAGGGTTAAATTCAAGGAGCCAGTTACTGGACCAGGCTTGTAGCTTGTCCAGGTCTCTTTGTAGTCCTGCCTGATCCTCGACTGATTTAATTCTTCTCATTAACTTCACATCATCTGCAAACAGGGACACTTCTGAGTCTATCCCTTCCGTTATGTCATTCACATATACCAAAAACAGTACAGGTCCTAAGACTGACCCTTGTGGAACCCCACTCGTCACAGGTGCCCACTCTGACACCTCGTCACGTACCATGACTCGTTGTTGCCTCCCTGTCAGATATTCTCTGATCCTCTGATCCATTGCAGTGCCTTTCCTGTTACGTGTGCCTGATCCTCTAGCTTTTGCATTAACCTCTTGTGAGGAACTGTGTCGAACGCCTTCTTGCAGTCCAAGAAAATGCAGTCTATCCACCTCTCTCTCTCGTGTCTTACTTCTGTTACCTTGTCATAAAACTCCAGTAGGTTTGTGACACAGGATTTTCCTTCCCTGAAACCATGCTGGTTGTCGTTTATAAGCTTGTGTCTTTCTAGGTGCTCCACCACTCTCCTCCTGATGATCTTCTCCATGACTTTGCATACTATACACGTCAGTGACACAGGTCTGTAGATTAATGCCTCGTGTCTGTCTCCTTTCTTAAAAATTGGGACTACATTTGCCATCTTCCACGCCTCAGGTAGTTGCCCAGTTTCAATGGATGTGTTGAAGATTTGTGTTAGTGGCACACACAACATCTCTGCTCCCTCTCTAAGGACCCACGGAGAAATATTGTCCGGTCCCACCGTTTTTGAGGTATCGAGTTCACATAGCAGCTTCTTCACATCCTCCTCGGTTGTGTGTATTTCATCCAGCACTTGTTGGTATACCTCCCTATTCTGAATTCCTGGAGTCCTTAATGTCTCCTCTGTAAATACTTCTTTAAATCTCATGTTGAGCTCATCACATACCTCTTGGTCGTTTCTTGTGAACTCCCCACCTTCCTTCCTCAGCCTGATTATCTGGTCCTTGACTGTTGTTTTCCTCCTGATGTGGCTATACAACAGCTTCGGGTCAGACTTGACTTTTGATGCTATATCATTTTCATATTGTCGCTGAGCCTCCCTTCTTACCTGTGCATATTCGTTTCTGGCTCTTCGTCTAATTTCTTTATTTTCCTGGGTTCTTTGTCTTCTGTACTTTTTCCATTCTCTATTACACTTAGTTTTTGCCTCCCTACACCTCTGGGTGAACCAAGGACTCGTTCTGGTCTTCCCATTACTTCTGTTTCCTTTGGGGACAAACCTCTCCTCTGCCTCTTTGCATTTGGTTGTCACATATTCCATCATTTCTTTTACTGGTTTTCCTGCCAATTCTCTCTCCCACTGAACGTCTTGTAGGAAGTTCCTCATGCCTGTGTAGTCCCCCCTTTTGTAGTTTCGTTTCTCCCTTCCTATTCCTGCTCCCCTCTCCACTTGTAGCTCAACTATATAATCAAAACACAGAACCAAATGATCACTAGCTCCAAGGGGCCTTTCATATGTGATATCCTCGATGTCCGAACTACTCAAGGTGAATACTAGGTCCAGTCTTGCTGGATCATCCCCATCTCTCTCTCTGGTAGTGTCTCTAACATGTTGATGCATGAGGTTTTCCAGTACCACATCCATCATCTTGGCACTCCATGATTCAGGACCCCCGTGGGGCTCCAGGTTTTCCCAGTCAATCTCCTTGTGATTGAAATCACCCATAACTAGTAACTTTTCTCTCCCCATGTGGGCTCTTCTGGCTACCTCGGCTAGTGTGTCTACCATTGCTCTGTTGCTCTCATCGTATTCTTCTCTTGGCTTCCTGCAGTTCTGTGGTGGGTTGTACATTGCAGAAATTACCACCTTGTGGCCCTCAGACTGAATTGTTCCTACTATGTAGTCCCTTTCGCCCATTCCATCCATTCCTTCCACTTCCTCAAATTCCCACCTGTTCTTAATGAGCAGTGCAACTCCTCCTTCCCCTCTGCTCCCTCTATCTTTCCTGAGGATTTGATATCTGGGTGGAAAGATTGCATCTGTTATCATCCTGGTGAGTTTCGTTTCTGTGAGTGTTATTATGTCTGGGGATGTCTCCTTTATTCTTTCATGCCACTCCTCACATTTATTTGTTATACCATCTGCATTTGTATACCAAACCTTCAACTTCTTTTCTAAAACCGTAGTCTGGGGGGTACGTTGGGGTTGGGAAAGGGGGAGATCTGATGGGGAACTATGGGTGGTTGGTATGAAGGTGGAGTTTGTAATGAGGTGGGTGGAATCATTGGGTATGGCATGTGTGTTTTGGGTTAGATTGTTTGGTTGCATTGGGGTTGTCCAGGTTGGGGGACATCTGAAGGTGGTTGTATTAGAGCTTCCTCCTGCGTCTGGGTTCTCCTGTCCATCTCTCTTTCCTCCTTTTGTCTCTGTACCCTCTCTTTCAGTTTCTGTCTTTCTTCCCGTGTTCTGTTGCGGTCGAGATACACCCTCCGGTACTCTGACATATCCCTTAGTCTTGCTTTCTCCTGCAGGATCCTGTTTTGAGTCACTTCTGCTTTGAAAATCACTTTGACTGGCCGGATTCTTCCTCTTGCAAACCCTCCTATTCTCAGAAAATTTGCCAGCTGGGTCATGTCATCTTTTCCTATTGCTTTCATGATGTTTTCAATCGCATTTTTCTCCCCTTGTATTCTTGCTTCGTAAGTTTCCCCTTCAGCTTCCTGGAGCCCATAAACAAAGACTGATCTCTCTCTTTCATTCTCCCACTGCCTATCCCTATGTAACCCCTGATTCGATTTAGTTGCCTCCATTGCAGCTTTCCTTTCTTCAATCTCTTCACTGTCTGTTATCCCTTGGCCCAGTGGCCTGTCGCTTTCCCTTCTTAACTTTCCCTGTGCACTGCTGTGGTCTGTTAGGGCTTCTACGTATAGCTTAGCTCTCCCTTTTACTACACTCCCCTCGATTGTTCCTGATGTGATCCTCTCTTTTTCTCGGGCTCCACGATGGTCTGATAGGGCCTCTGCATACAGTTTCACTCCGTTCTCTACGTGTTGCAGCACATTTGACCTAACAAAGGGACTATTACTGTATGCCCTCGACCTCTATCAATCTCCATCATCACAAGAAAATTATTAAAAAGAAGTGTGTGCAGCTTCTTATAATGACATTATTGTGAGATGAACAATTAAACAAGATTGCATTTTAAGCCTCATAGAGGACACATTCATGCCGGGATAATTAATAAAACAATCTTCCGCGCGTTAATGTGTACAGACAATCCATTAGCGGTATATTACAGAGAAGTGTGTGCAGCTTCTTGTAGTGACTACTGCAAAAAGACAAACATTTTAGAATGTAGTGACATTGCGAGTGTAACACCACCAGACAAGGATGAGTGATATTCCTCAGCGTTCTTCAATCAAGTCAACATTTTCCGGGAGTGAATTAAGGGTCCAATACAAATACCCAGGTAAGTCTGCTCACAGGTAAGTCTCCTCACAGTGATAAACATCTACAGATTACCAAGTCAAACATTCACCATTTTAGTGAAAAACTAGGTAACCTGATAACTGATGCACACATGAACAAAGACCATTTGCTGCTCACAGGAGATTTCAATATAAATCTCCTACATGACCAGGACCCACAAGTAACAGAATTCACAAACACTATGAGCAACTGCTTGTTACTACCAACAATATCAAAACCTACAAGAATCTCCGAGACTAGTACCTCATTACTAGACCACATCTGGACTAATACTATATCCCCTCTAAAATCAGGCATAATCACAGACAACACCACAGACCACTATCCTACCTTTCTCATAACTAACCTTGGTAAATTGCCCCTAGCTATTACAAAAGTTACCTTCAGACTACATAACGAGTCAGCTGTAAATAACTTTATAACAGCTATGATTAACATTGACTGGCATAATGAGTTAGAAACATATACAGATACTAATGAATGCATCAAAAATTTCTTTAACAAAACCCACCACCTCTTTAACAAACATTGCCCTAAAAAATCTAAACAGATCACAGCTAAGAGACTTAACAATCCCTGGCTAACACCCAGCATCCTTAAATCCATTAACAAAAGGCACCAATATGAAAAACAATACAGAAGGGGTCTAATAACCAGAGAACAATCCAAACGCTACTCATCAATCCTTACCAGCCTGATAAGAAGGTCAAAAAATTGTATTATGAGAACAGACTCCAGAACATAAAAGGTGATATGAAAAAGACCTGGAAGACCCTATAAGGAATTCTTGGAAATAATAAGATAGCGAAAAACAACACCATCAAATTATCAAAAGCAGATGAACCCCTACTCTCACCTACTGAGACAGTAAACAGACTTAATGTTTTCTTCTCCACCATAGGAAAGAATCTAGTGAGTAAAATCCCAAGCTCAAACACCCGTCCAACAGACTACCTCACAAACACCTACCCTAATACGCTATTCCTAGCTCCTACCAACCCAATTGAAGTCTCGCTCATAATCAACACCCTTAAAAACAAGGCAGGAGACATAAACAGCTTACCAACTTTTATGTACAAAAGCTTCACAGGTACTGTCACCAATTATAGCAACACTATTCAATAAATCCATTGAAGCCTCTACCTTTCCATCAATTCTCAAAATAGCTAGGGTCACCCCGATCCACAAAGGAGGTGATCAAACAGACCTGAATAATTATAGACCAATTTCTAATTTACCATTGCTTTCTAAAATCTTCGAAAAATTAATTCATAGACAAATCTATTCCTACCTCGTCTCATACAATGTACTCAACCCCTGTCAATTTGGATTCAGGACAAACAAGAGCACAAACGATGCTATTATGCACATGTTGGAGTTAATATATACCGCACTTGAGAAGAAAGAAGTCCCAATGGGAATCTTCATTGATCTATGCAAAGCTTTTGATACAGTCGACCATGATTTACTGCTCACAAAATTAGCACATTATGGTATAAGGGGGCACCCACTCAACTACCTAAAGTCATACCTCACCAACAAATGGAGCGAACTCTTCCACACAACAAATTACAGTCGGAGTCCCTCAAGGAAGTGTCCTGGGGCCACTCCTATTCCTCATTTACATAAATGACCTACCGAAGGCATCACAACTACTCAAACCCATTTTATTTGCAGATGACACAACATATGTCTTCTCTCACCCAAATCCAGTTATACTGGCCAACACTGTTAATGCCGAATTACAGAAAATATCAACATGGATGACGACTAACAAGCTTACTCTCAATACTGACAAGACCTACTTCATACAGTTTGGAAGCAAAGCCACAAATGTTCCACTTAACATAACGCTCAATGGTTCACCCATCACAAGACTCACAGAGGGAAAATTCCTAGGAATCCACCTTGACAGTAGCCTTAAATTCCAAACACACATACAACAAATTTCCAAGAAAATCTCGAAGGCAGTAGGCATATTATCAAAGATACGCTATTATGTACCACAATCAGCTCTCCTTGCACTATATCATTCACTTATCTACCCGTATCTCACCTATGGAATCTGTGCATGGGGATCAACAACATTAAATCACCTTAGACCACTCATAACACAACAAAAGGCCGCAGTCAGAATGATAACAAATTCCCACTCTAGACAGCATACTCCACCAATATTCAAAAGTCTAAAACTACTCACCGTAAAGAACATTCATACTTACTCTTGTGCCTACTACATATATAAAACTTTACACTCTAATATAAACCCTCCGCTCAAAATTCTCCTCACCAACTTTAATAGGACCCATGACCACAACACAAGACACAGATCACTTTTGATATACCCGTGTTCATATCAACCTATGTAAAAATTCTATGCACATAAAGGGCCCCAGAATCTGGAATTCATTACCAGTAAATATTAAGATAATCTTGGCTGAAAATCAATTTAAGACTCAACTCAAAAATCACCTACTCACCCAAAACTAAATGATCATACTATAAACTACTTTGAAAAATGCTCATTATTACTTTCCTATACGATAATCTCAATTTTTAATAATATGTTACTATTATGTTACCCCCTACTCAATCAAAACTAAATACTCATATTATAAGTTAATGTCAAAAATGCTCAATGTTATTTTCCTTAAGATAATCTCAATTCCATATTACCATTCGAGAATCTAAACACCTGTAACAATCTAATATCATTATATAATAATTTAAACAGTAAAATTTCATCATATTGTAATTTTGAAAACAATTTTTAACTAGAATAAACTCAATAAATTTCTCTAATATTAAGTACATAGTCTTTAAGTTACTAGATTAAGCTGCCCCTAATGCCATGGCATGTCAGTGGCTCTCCTTGCACTCAATTTACATTGTAACTACCAATACCTATGTAATCTGCAATCTGCAATGAAATAAAATTTACTTTACTTTACTTACTTAACTTTACATTTAGAAGTTCTAGTAACTGCGCAGTTAGGAACTGATTTATGATTTAGGTAGATTTATCTTTCACCCTTTGATATGAGGGCTTTTTAGCCCAAACCAGTGAGTACCAGCCTATTCAGCTTCTACTGACTGAATATGGTGATATATGCTCCTCTGGGGCAATTATTTTAACTCACTTAATATATATATATATTTGTCCCTAACAACTCCGTGGTGGTAGAATACTGGGTCACATCGGGGGAACATTCTGGCGGCAGCGCAGAAAGTTGACCCAGCAACAAAAATAAGTACAGTGTTATTCAGTTACTGTACCAGTTGTTGTTCTACCAATGTAAAATTTAACACATTGATGAAGGGGGTAACATCTTAACTATCAAAGCGATGAAGGGGGTAACATCTTAACTATCAAAGCGATGAAGGGGGTAACATCTTAACTAGCAAAGCGATGAAGGGCGTAACATCTTAACTAGCAAGGTGATGAAGGGGGTAACATCATAACTAGCAAAGCGATGAATGGGGTAACATCTTAACTAGCAAAGTGATGAAGGGGGAAACATCTTAACTAGCAAAGTGATGAATGGGGTAACATCTTAACTAGCAAATCTATGAAGGGGGTAACATCTTAACTAGCAAAGTGATGAAGGGGGTAACATCTTAACTAGCAAAGTGATGAAAGGGGTAACATCTTAACTAGCAAAGTGATGAAGGGGTTAACATCTTAACTAGCAAAGTGATGAAGGGGGTAACATCTTAACTAGCAAAGGGATGAAGGGGGTAACATCTTAACTAGCAAGGTGATGAAGGGGGTAACATCTTAACTAGCAAAGTGATGAAGGGGGTAACATCTTAACTAGCAAAGTGATGAAGGGGGTAACATCTTAACTAGCAGGGTGATGAAATGGGGAACATCTTAACTAGCAAGGTGATGAAGGGGGGAACATCTTAACTAACAAAGTGATGAAGGGGGTAACATCTTAACTAGCAAGGTGATGAAGGGGGTAACATCTTAACTAGCAAGGTGATGAAATGGGGAACATCTTAACTAGCAAGGTGATGAAGGGGGGAACATCTTAACTAACAAAGTGATGAAGGAGGGAACATCTTAACTAGCAAGATGATGAAGGGGGGAACATCTTAACTAGCATAGTGATGAAGGGAGTAACATTTCAACTAGCTTAATGGAGTGTGATGAGATGGTTATCTTGTGAGGTTCAACGCTCACTTGTCACGGGTTTCAACACTGCCCAGTGTTGTGATTTATGATCATTCCAGTGTGTGTGCTGTGTGTATGTGTGTGTGTGTGTGTGTGTGCTGTGTGTGTGTGTTGTGTGTGTGTGTGTGTGTACTGTGTGTGTGTGTGTGTTATACAGTAAGATTATTACTGTGTGTGCTGTGTATGTGTACTATATGTGTGTGTGTGTGTGTGTGTGTGTGTGCTGTGTGTGTGTGTGTGTGTGCTGTGTGTGTGTGTGCTGTGTGTGTGTGTGTTTGTGATGTGTGTGTGTGTGTGGGTGTGTGCTGTGTGTGTGTGCTGTGTGTGTGGGTGTGTGTTTGTGTGTATGTGTGTGTGTGTGTGTGTGTGCTGTGTGTGTGTGTGTGTGTGTGTGTGTGTGTGTGTGTGTGCTGTGTGTGTGTGTGTGCTGTGTGTGTGTGTATGTGCTGTGTACTCACCTAATTGTACTCACCTAATTGTGGTTGCAGGGGTCGAGACTCAGCTCCTCGCCCCGCCTCTTCGCTGTCCGCTACTGGGTCTCTGCTCTCCCTGCTCCATGAGCTTTATCATACCTCGTCTTAAAACTATGTATGGTTCCTGCCTCCACTATATCTTTCTCTAGACTATTCCACTTCCTGACTACTCTGTGGCTGAAGAAATGCTTCCTAACATCCCTTTGACTCATCTGAGTCTTCAGCTTCCAGTTGTGTCCCCTTGTTTCTGTGTTCCCTCTCTGGAACATCCTGTCACTGTCTACCTTGTCGATTCCCCGCAGTATTTTGTATGTCGTTATCATGTCTCCTCTGACCCTTCTTTCCTCCAGTGTTGTTAGTCTTATTTCCCTCAACCTTTCGTCATAGGACAGACCTCTGAGTTGTGGAACTAACCTTGTCGCAAACCTTTGCACTTTCTCTAGTTTCTTTACGTGCTTGACCAGGTGTGGGTTCCAGACTGGTGCTGCATATTCTAGTATGGGCCTGACGTACACGGTGTACAGTGTCTTGAACGATTCCTTGTTAAGGTAACGGAACGCTAATCTTAGGTTTGCCAGTCGCCCATATGCTGCCGCAGTTATCTGGTTGATGTGTGCCTCCGGAGACGTGCTTGGCGTTATACTCACCCCAAGGTCTTTCTCCTTTGCCGAGGTTTGTAGCTTTTGTCCGCCTAGCCTGTACTCTGTCAACGGTCTTCTTTGCCCTTCTCCGATCTTCATGACTTTGCATTTGGTGGGATTGAATTCGAGAAGCCAGTTGCTAGACCAGATGTCAAGCTTGTCCAGGTCTGTTTGAAGTCCTGCTTGGTCCTCTTCCGATGTGATTCTCCTCATTAATTTCACATCATCTGCGAACAGAGACACTTCTGAGTCTATCCCATCCGTCATGTCATTTACATATACCAAGAATAACACTGGTCCTAGGACTGACCCCTGCGGTACACCGCTCGTCACAGGCTCCCACTGTGATACCTCATCACACACCATGACCCGTTGTTGCCTCCCTGTGAGGTATTCCCTGATCCATTCCAGTGCCCTTCCTGTTATACATGCTTGTTCTTCCAACTTCTTTACTAATCTCATGTGAGGAACTGTGTCGAAGGCCTTCCTGCAGTCCAGGAAAATGCAATCAACCCACCCTTCTCTCTCTTGCCTTACCTCTGTGTGTGTGTGTGTGTTTGTGTGTGTGTGTGTGTGTGTGTGTGTGTGTGTGTGTGTGCTGTGTGTGTGTGTACTCACCTAGTTGTGGTTGGAGGGGTCGATTCAGAGCTCCTCGCCCCGCCTCTTCACTGGCCGCTACTGGGTCACTCTTCCTGCTCCATGAGCTTTATCATACCTCATTTTAAAGCTATGTATGGATCCTGCCTCCACTACATCACTTCCCAGACTATTCCACTTCCTAACAACTTTGTGACTGAAGAAATACTTCCTAACATCCTTGTGATTCATCTGAGTCTTCAATTTCCAACTGTGACCCCTTGTTGCTGTGTCCCATCTCTGGAACATCCTGTCTCTGTCCACCTTGTTAATTTCTCTCAGTATTTTATATGTCGTTATCATGTCCCCCCTGTCTCTTCGGTCCTCCAGTGTCGTCAGGTAGATTTCCCTTAACCTCCACCTATTTGTGGTTGCAGGGGTCGAGTCATAGCTCCTGGCCCCGCCTCTTCACTGATTGCTACTAGGTCCTCTCTCTCCCTGCACCATGAGCTTCATCAAACCTCGTCTTAAAACTATGTATGGTTCCTGCCTCCACTACGTTATCAGTATCATTCCCTGTCCATCATCTCAAACATTGGCTTACCAATATAACTCCAGAAATATGTTAAATTTTCGTCAGCTTTGACCCCAATTCTCTTTGAAACCAACAATTTTCTCAAAATATTATATCATTTGTGAGTAATAAAACAAATTTTACGATTTCTGCCTTAAATCTAGACTAAAAGGTTATAAAGAAACAAGTTTTATTGTTATAGTCACTTAAACCTTTTAACGATTAGTAATAAATCAGAGGTCGTTTACGTGTTTGTTTTCTCTTTTGCTGGTTTTACTCTTTGCCTGTGACTATCAAATAATTCTTCATGTTGGTATACCTGGGGAGGGTTTTGGGGGTAAACGACCCCGCGGCCCACCCGGTCTATGATCAGGCCTCGCGGTGGATCAGGGCTTGATCAATCAGGTGGTTTCTGCCGGCGGAACACAAGCCGACTTACGAACCACAGCCATGTAATAATTTTAGGTGCCTGTCCAGCGCCTTCTTGAAGAGAGCCAGGCGTCTATTGGTAATCCCCCCTATGTATGCTGGGAGGCAGTTGAATAGTCTAGGGCCCTTGACACTTATTGTGTTTTCTCTTAGCGTACTCGTGACGCCCCTGCCTTTCAATGGGGGGGGGGATGTTGCATCGCCTGCCGAGTCTTTTGCTTTCGTAGGGAGTGATTTTCTAGTGCAGATGTGGGAGTAGTCCCTTTAGAATTTTCCAAATTTATATAATCATGTACGTTTCTCACTTGCATTCCAGGGAGTACAATGGTTCCCAGTAATTTAGGTGCTTTATCGTACTTATACGTGCCATGAAAGTGCTCTGTACATTCTCCAGGTCTGTAATTTCACCTCCCTTAAAAGGGGCCGTTAGTGTACAGCAATACTCCAGCCTAAAGAGAACAAGTGATTTCAAAAGAATCATTCTCTTGGCATCCCTAGTTTTGAAGGTTCTCATTATCCATCCTATCATTTTCCTAGCAGCTGTGCTAGATATATTGTTGTGATGTTTGAAAGTGAGATCCTCTGACATTATCACTCCCAGGACCGTCACATTAGTTTAACGTTCTATTGTGTGGTTGGAATTTGTTTTATACTCTGATTCAGTTTTAATTTCCTCGAGTTTTCCATATCGGAGTAATTGAAATTTCCCTTCATTGAACTTCATATTGTTTTCTGTGGCCCATTTAAAGATTTGGTTGATGTCCGCCTGGAGCCTTGCGATGTTTTCGATAGATTAGATTTTGCCACTGAAGTGGCTAGTTTATTGTGCACCCCATATTCATCCTGTGGACGGTAGCGCAAGAACATATGGATACACAATAGGCCTAGGAACTAGGCCTTAAAAGGGTTAACAGAAGTACATATGGATTCATATCTACATATCTACAGTTCACTTATCTGTTACAAGCAAATTTAGGAAATTTGCTTATTATTTCTGGTATCTTATTTAAATTAATATGATATCTTGACATGTTACAGGTTATTACACTGTCTATCTCTATATTCTTCAATAAGTGGACAATTAAGTTTATAGTGTACAAGATAGTGACCATAGGGCCAGCCACATACTTTACATTTGGTTTGATCATCATCTGTGTGTCTCCCAAACTGCCAGAAGTGCTTGTAACCAAGCGTAAGCCTGGCCACTACAACATCAGTCAGTACTTGTAACCAAGCGTAAGCCTGGCCACTACAACATCAGTCAGTACTTGTAACCAAGCGTAAGCCTAGACACTACAACATCAGTCAGTACTTGTAACCAAGCGTAAGCCTGGCCACTACAACATCAGTCAGTTTGTTCACATTGTAAGTTGCTCCATAAACGTACTTATCTACGTTCATGTTATCTAAGTGGGTTATAGATCTACTCAGGCTTCTAATTTCATTCCTATATAACATTCTTTTTCAATATTTACTTCTCTCCTAATATTATTCCTAATGCTAGACACAGATATACCAAAGTTATATTCTGCATTATCCTTCCGGGTACTCTTCTTGGCTAACATATCAACTTTATCAAGAAAGAGTAATCCAATGTGTGATGGTATCCACAGCATTTGTACATTAATTCCTTTTTCCCAGATGTCTTCGAGGGATGACAATGTCATGCAGATTCGGGTATTATTGGCAAAGGAAGACACTGTGCTGTGGCTTACATCTCTGTGTCGGATATGAGGATAACGAACAGGATAGGAGTGAGTACAGTGCCTTGTGGAACACATCTTTTAACTGTAGCCGCCTCTGATTTTACTCTTTGTGTTCTATGTTAGGAAGTTATCTAAGTGGATGGCGATCTTGCATCTTAGAACCCTTTTCAAGATTTTTATGATCTTATACGTTAGTGCTATCGGTCTATAATTCTTTGCAATTCCTTTAATACCACCTTTGTGGGGTTTGGCTATGTCTGTTGTTTTTAGTGAGTGTGGGATGACCCCTGTGTTCATGCTTCCTCTCCACAGACTGCTGAAGGCACGTGAAAGGGGCTTCTTGCGGTTCTTGATGAACACGGAGTTCCACGAGTCTGGGCCTTAGGTATAGTGCTTGGGCATGCCATTTATTGCCTTTGCAAAGTCTTGTGGTGTTATGATAGAGATTTTTAAATTAACCAGATTTGAGTCTCGGCCATAAAAAGTTTGTTTAGATTATCGACTCTTAGTCTGGTTAAGGGCTCACTAAAAACTGAGTTATATTGAGACTTTAGTATCTCACTCATTTCTTTGCTGTCATCTATGTAAGTCCCAAATAATTTACAAAACTGACAAGTTTTCTAAACAACATAATGAAATTCTATTATTCACAGGAAGGTCTTAGGATCTTGATGCAGGGAATTCTTCAACGCTTGTCTAACTTATAGACCTGACCTACTTCCACTAATAGTTGTTTTTTTTTACTGGTAATTCCACCTACCACTGCTTCAACTCATCTGTCAGTAGTATAAAAGCTTTAACTCATCTGTCAGTAGTATAAAAGCTTTAACTCATCTGTCAGTAGTATAAAAGCTTCAACTCATCTGTCAGTAGTATAAAAGCTTTAACTCATCTGTCAGTAGTATAAAAGCTTCAACTCATCTGTCAGTAGTATAAAAGCTTTAACTCATCTGTCAGTAGTATAGCTTAACTCATCTGTCAGTAGTATAAAGCTTTAACTCATCTGTCAGTAGTATAAAGCTTTAACTCATCTGTCAGTAGTATAACAGCTTCAACTCATCTGTCAGTAGTATAAAAGCTTTAACTCATCTGTCAGTAGTATAAAAGCTTTAACTCATCTGTCAGTAGTATAAAAGCTTAACTCATCTGTCAGTAGTATAAAGCTTAACTCATCTGTCAGTAGTATAAAAGCTTCAACTCATCTGTCAGTAGTATAAAAGCTTTAACTCATCTGTCAGTAGTATAAAAGCTTTAACTCATCTGTCAGTAGTATAAAAGCTTTAACTCATCTGTCAGTAGTATAAAAGCTTCTAACTCATCTGTCAGTAGTATAAAAGCTTCAACTCATCTGTCAGTAGTATAAAAGCTTCAACTCATCTGTCAGTAGTATAAAAGCTTCTTCTGGGCGGGTATGCTGCACTTTCATCAAGACTGATGGACTGAACACATTGACTCCAGGATGAGGGACTGATAACCTCAAACTCCCCCTCATTTTCCACCATTCTTTTTTGCACTGGACTGAAGAAGCCACTGGCTGTTGAAACGTTTCCACAATAATTATACCCAAATGTTGTCCAAGTGTCGCAGTCACCATGTGTTGACATTCCCGTAAAGGTTGCAATACTATCTATGCTCAAAGTTGCCATTATCTCTGGACAACAAATATAAAAGGTTATTTATTTTCGCAAATAAATCAAATGTAAAGTTAAGAAAATGAGGAAAATGAAGACAATTTTAATTTCCTGATGATATATTGTTAATTAAGGATAAAGTTTAGCTGTGGGGCAAATATGATTTTTTTTAATATGTTATTAGTCATATTAGGAAGAGTTCCTCACCGTAGGTTCTATAAGAACCTACGGTGTTCCTTAGCGTAGGTTCTATAAGAACCTACGGTGTTCCTTAGCGTAGGTTCTATAAGAACCTACGGTGTTCCTTAGCATAGGTTCTATAAGAACCTACGGTGTTCCTCAGCGTTGGTCCTATAAGAACCTACGGTATTCCTCAGCGTAGGTTCTATAAGAACCTACGGTGTTCCTCAGCGTAGGTTCTATAAGAACCTACAGTGTTCCTCAGCGAAGGTTCTATAAGAACCTACGGTGTTCCTTAGCGTAGGTTCTATAAGAACCTACGGTGTTCCTAGCGTAGGTTCTATAAGAACCTACAGTGTTCCTCAACGTAGGTTCTATAAGAACCTACGGTGTTCCTCAGCATAGGTTCTATAAGAACCTACAGTGTTCCTCAGCGTAGGTTCTATAAGAACCTACGGTGTTCCTGAGCGTAGGTTCTATAAGAACCTACGGTGTTCCTCAGCGTAAGTTCTATAAGAACCTACAGTGTTCCTCAGCGAAGGTTCTATAAGAACCTACAGTGTTCCTCAGCGTAGGTTCTATAAGAACCTACGGTGTTCCTGAGCGTAGGTTCTATAAGAACCTACGGTGTTCCTCACGTAGGTTCTATAAGACCTACAGTGTTCCTCAGCGTAGGTTCTATAAGACCTCGGTGTTCACTTAGCGTAGGTTCTATAAGAGCCTACGGTGTTCCTCAACGTAGGTTCTATAAGAACCTACGGTGTTTCTCAGCGTAGGTTCTATAAGAACCTACGGTGTTCCTCAGCGTAAGTTCTATAAGAACCCACGGTGTTCCTTAGCGTAGGTTCTATAAGAACCTACGGTGTTCCTTAGCGTAGGTTCTATAAGAACCCACAGTGTTCCTCAGCGTAGGTTCTATAAGAACCTACGGTGTTCCTGAGCGTAGGTTCTATAAGAACCTACGGTGTTCCTCAGCGTAAGTTCTATAAGAACCTACAGTGTTCCTCAGCGAAGGTTCTATAAGAACCTACAGTGTTCCTCAGCGTAGGTTCTATAAGAACCCACGGTGTTCCTTAGCGTTGGTCCTATAAGAACCTACGGTATTCCTCAGCGTAGGTTCTATAAGAACCTACAGTGTTCCTCAGCGTAGGTTCTATAAGAACCTACGGTGTTCCTGAGCGTAGGTTCTATAAGAACCTACGGTGTTCCTCAACGTAGGTTCTATAAGAACCTACGGTGTTTCTCAGCGTAGGTTCTATAAGAACCTACGGTGTTCCTCAGCGTAGGTTCTATAAGAACCTACGCTAAAGTACTCATCACACACGTCTTCCACAGTCATCTGCATATATTTCTACAAACTTCATATTTTGCCCATGTATTGTATTTATAAAGCCACTGGATGGCGCAACGTCTACAAAATAAATATACCCAGATACTGTACATGTTACTAATTTATCATGTTGTCGGTATTGTATACTATTGATATACATGTTTACTATGATATAGAGAACATCTCACTTCTTCTCTTAATGGAATACCACTAATAAAGAGATGCCACCTCTACTACATTACCCTCCAAGTTCACTCAACACCATATTTAAATACATTAAATGGCACCTGGAACACTCTTGAATAATTCAAGAGTGTTCCAGGTTCCATTTAATGTATTTAAATTGATAGTCCTATTAATTGATAGTCCTAATATAATGGGACTATCAATTAATGTTGGTAAAGGAATTATTTTAATAGCCAGAGAGTGACATGGTGAACCCACAAGTGAACCCCATGTACGTGTTGTTGGAGGGTTCGTAATAGTGTGTTGTAAATGATCATGGTGAACCCTCAAGAGAACCCATGTAAGTGTTGTTGGAGGGTTCGTAATAGTGTGTTGTAAATGATCATGGTGAACCCTCAAGAGAACCCATGTAAGTGTTGTTGGAGGGTTCGTAATAGTGTGTTGTAAATGATTAACAAAAGTGAAAGGTTGAACAACGAGATACTTGTGAAATATTTTGGAATTGTTATTGTGACAAAGGTTCGTCAGCGTGTGGCTTCTTCAGTCCAATACAGAGAAGAACTGTGAACGATGACGAGGAGATTGAGGTAATCAATCAGCCTTGAGTCAATCTGAGAAAGCAATTGTCTGGTGAAAAGTTTCGACAATAATGATTCCTAAATGTTGTATTACTCTCCCAGTCTTCATAATAAATGTTGTTTACCTGGAATTTACCTGGAGAGAGTTCCGGGAGTCATCGCCGCCGCGGCCCGGTCTGTCACCTTCAATATCATGTTAAATTCTTGAAATTAAATTATAAATCATATCCTCCTTTATCTACAAAGTGTTTCTCCATAAAATAAACAAGAGTTCACTTGAAAATGGTGACATATTTTGGTCGCTACTCGAGTCGAGAATGTAATTCCATATTGCATAATCTTAGTGCTGAAGATTTGAAAAGAAGCATTTACAAACCGTACCACGGGTGGGGTTCGAACCCGCGGTCAGAGAGTCTCAAAACTCCAGACCGTCGCGTTAGCCACTGGGCCAGCTAGCTTCAATAAGATTCATTCAACTAGGTATATTTCTACACCATAGGAAGGTTAGCATAGGCACCACTGTGTCCACAAATGCAAGTTTTTACAGACGAATCTCCCGCTAGCATGGCCGTGACGAACTCATTGGTGCCTATGCTAACCTCCCTATGGTGTAGAAATATACCTAGTTGGATGAATCTTATTGAAGCTAGCTGGCCCAGTGGCTTACGCGACGGTCTGTAGTTTTGAGACTCTCTGACCGCGGGTTCGAACCCCACTCGTGGTATGGTTTGTTTGCAATAGTGTCATTACGATTTCGTGAGTCATGTTGAAAGCATTTACAAGTCAATACACGTAAACTAATATCCCAATTATTCAATAAAAAATGGAGAATTAGGATAGACATAGTGTAGCCTAATTCAGACCTTCATTAAGAAACAGCAGCACTGAAACTCAAGTACTCAGACATTCTCTGTTCTCTCAGAGACCAGTATCATAAAATACAGAAGCGTATGAAGCTTGAAGGCGCTCAGAAGTTGCAATATCAAGTTGAAATATTCAGGTTAATTGGATGAGACATTGAAAGGTTATCGCTCGAAAAACGGTTTTAAAATTTTCCCAATTTCCTACGAACTCACGAATAACACTACAAACACACACACTTATTAAACCGCGCCTAAGTGGTTAGGCCACTTACCTTTGTAACCCCACCTCCCCCATCCTCCCTCCCAACCCTTTCCCATGTTTCCATCCTTACCCATCCTTCTTCCTTACCCATCCTTCTTCCTTACCCATCCTTCTTCCTTACCCATCCTTCTTCCTTACCCATCCTTCTTCCTTACCCATCCTTCTTCCTTACCCATCCTTCTTCCTTACCCATCTTACCAAAGCTCTGGTCAGAACCTCGTACCTCCCTAAAAATGGATATTGGCTTACACTGGCCAAAATATAACTAAACGTTGTAAGATTCACTAGTTCTTCAAGCATTAGAAACGTGTGCAACAGTTAGGTTTCTATTTTGCGAATCGTTTCGACTACAGAGTAGACTTCTTCAGTCGCGTACAGAGAAGGCAACAGCAGCAGTAGTGATTTGAAGAAGTAATTACCCTCGAAGACGTATTTTTGAGGTGATCAGTCACTCAGCCTGGAGAAAAATTCTGCTCCATAGTCAACAACTATGGACTGCTGTCAACTCTGTGTTGGAGCGAAGAAACCTACTGTCTAGGCGAAACGTTTCTGAAGAAAATACCTAACTGTTGCATACGTATCATACTTATCAACATGTCTGTACTGCATACCATTATCATTTTCATTTAAGTATCTAAGGGTAGGATCAGGAGCCTCTGTTCAACATCAAGGCATCCTTCTCCCCAGGGTAAATAATCCAAGAATATAATATGTTTTCTGAAATAATTTCATAAGATCATAGGAAAGAACTGTGCACCAGAACTTCTCGCTCATAATAGGTAGGCTCAAATTAAACCTGCTTAAGAAGGAGGTAGCACTGCTGCAGGCCTACTGGCCCATGTTAAGCGCCTACAAGTCACACCCACGCTCACTCAAGTAATTTTCTAATTTATTTTTAGCTTCAATGACGCTACTCAGCATTTTTTTCCACTTCCACAACTCTTTTAAGAAACCAAAGCATTTCTATACCCTTTCTAAATTTATTTTTATTTAATTTGAACCAGTTACAGCGAATCCTGTGTTGGTTAGACACTTTTAGCACGCTATTTACAACAGCTTTATTTATTCCTGCGTTCTATTTATCCACCTCATTCACATTTCCCCGAATTCTACGTCTTTCTAGAGAGTGAAGATTTAGTGCTGTCAGTCTGTCCTTGTAAGAAGATTTAGTGCTGTCAGTCTGTCCTTGTAAGAAGATTTAGTGCTGTCAGTCTGTCCTTGTAAGAAGATTTAGTGCTGTCAGTCTGTCCTTGTAAGAAGATTTAGTGCTGTCAGTCTGTCCTTGTAAGAAGATTTAGTGCTGTCAGTCTGTCCTTGTAAGAAGATTTAGTGCTGTCAGTCTGTCCTTGTAAGAAGATTTAGTGCTGTCAGTCTGTCCTTGTAAGAAGATTTAGTGCTGTCAGTCTGTCCTTGTAAGAAGATTTAGTGCTGTCAGTCTGTCCTTGTAAGAAGATTTAGTGCTGTCAGTCTGTCCTTGTAAGAAGATTTAGTGCTGTCAGTCTGTCCTTGTAAGAAGATTTAGTGCTGTCAGTCTGTCCTTGTAAGAAGATTTAGTGCTGTCAGTCTGTCCTTGTAAGAAGATTTAGTGCTGTTAGTAAAACTCCAGACCGTCGCGTAAGCCACTGGGCCAGCTGGCTACAATAAGATTCATCCAACTAGGTATATTTCTACACCATAGGAAGGTTAGCATAGGCACCACTGTGTCCACAAATGCAAGTTTTTACAGACGAATCTCCCGTTAGCATGACCGTGACGAACTCTAGCTCAAGTCCCCTCAAAACCGTCAACATGACTTACGAAATCGTAATGACACGATTGCAAACAAACCATGCCAAATATACCTCGTTGGATGAATCTTTTTGAAGCTAGCTGGCCCAGTGGCTTACGCGACGGTCTGGAGAGTTTTCAAACACTCTGATCGCTGGTTCGAACCACACCCGTGGTATGGTTTACTATGCCAGTTCATAGTGATATGTTGAAAAGACTAGTCAATGGTTTACTTACTGAGAATAGTTCATCAGGACCCAAGGAATTTATTCGGTTTTAATCTCCATAAAATCTCTTTTAATCTCCCATGTCACTAGTGACTGTACACAACTTAAGTTGGTCCTAATCTACATTTTTTCTTATTTTTGGAATTTCTGTAGTGTGTTCCTTCGTAAAGACTGAGATGAAATAAGGTATATAGGGACAAGATAAGGGGACTTATCTTGTCCCTATACACCTAAAAGAAACCTTTTGGATTAAACCTCGATTCACTTGTGACTAACTTCACAATCTCTTTTGACTTTTATTCTTTTTTAATTTCTTCTTGAAATATATTGATTACTTAAATGCCCCCTCTCCCTTTTTGATTCACCTATAAATTACTTTCTTTTGATCCATGAGAGGTTTCAATCTATTTTTTATCCATTTATAAATTTTGCTTGATCTAAAAAGCTCCAGGTAATTTCCTTATTTGTGGCATAAATAGTCTGGGCAGCTTGACCTATCCTTTGAAAAATGTTATACTGGCTACCGCCACCACCTACCTGACCCACAGGATAATGACCACTCAGATACACCAGTTCAACCCACCAGGGAATTCCTCAGTCCTTTGAAATCGGCCAAGTAGAACTCAGGGACAATGATTTTTTATCCCTTTCCCAAAGTTCATCATTAACTGTGGAGGAAACTTGTCAGCTAAGTTCACTTTCCGATATAATAAAACAGAAGGGTACTTAGCTTTTGTTGACAGCTCAGACTTCTTGCACCAGCGGTTCAAGAAGTCTCCTTCGATTAAACTAAGATCTCCCACACTGGAGCTGTAGAATGATGAGTAATTAAAACTGAATTGCCCCATAGAAGCGTGTACATCAACAAGAGGGACATTAGTGAAGAGAGACTCTACGTCAAGACTAAGCATCTTAGTCTTGACGTAGAGTTCCTTTTCGCTAATGCCCCTCTTGATGATGTCCTTAATTATCTCAGAGAGCAAAGAAGTGTGTACGTTCAGTATTTCACATTTGCCTAGAAATGTGATATGTTACTCGCCGTTGTTGGGCGTAAAGCCCATAGATAATGGCCTAGAATAGAACAGCCCTAATCACCTTGTGTCAACCAATGGACTGCAGTGCATATTTAGTGGAAACAAATGAGAAGAGGGCTTACCTTGCTTATGTAAGTGTAAGCAACAGAAGTCCAGAGGTTATATTACAGCTTTATACATCGTTAGTAAGGCCTCACCTAGATTACGCAGCTCAATTCTGGTCTCCATATTACAGAATGGATATTGATTCATTAGAAAACAGGTAGTGTCCCCTGCCACACTGCTAGTGTCTCATCTACCACACAGGTAGTGTCCTCTGCCACACTGTTAGTGCATCATCTACCACACAGGTAGTGTCACCTGCCACACTGTTAGTGTATCATCTACCACACAGGTAGTGTCCTCTGCCACACTGTTAGTGCATTATCTACCACACATGTAGTGTATCCTGCCACACTGTTAGTGTCTCATCTACCACACAGGTAGTGTCCCCTGCCACACTTAGTTTATTATCTACCTCACAGGTAGTGTCCCCTGCCACACTGTTAGTGTATCATCTATCACACAGGTAGTATCCCCTGCCACACTGTTAGTGTATCATCTACCACGCTAGTAGTGTCCCCTGCCACACTGTTAGTGTATCATCTACCACACAGGTAGTGTCCCCTGCCACACTGTTAGTGTCTCATCTACCACAAAAGTAGTGTCCCTGCCACACTGTTAGTGTCTCATCTACCACACAGGTAGTGTCCCCTGCCACACTGTTAGTGTATCATCTACCACGCAATGAGTGTCCCCTGCCACACTGTTAGTGTCTCATCTACACACAGTAGTGTCCCCTGCACACTGTTAGTGTCTCATCTACCAACAGGTAGTGTCCCTGCCACTGTTAGTGTTTCATCTACCACACAGGTAGTGTCCCTGCCACACTTTAGTATATACTCCACGTAGTAGTGTCCCTGCCACACTGTTAGTGTTCATCTACCACAAGGTAGTGTCCCCTGCAAATGTTATTCTATTACCACCAGTAGTGTCCCTGCCACCTTTAGTGTTCATCTACCACAGAGGTAGTGTCCCCTCAACACTGTTAGTGTCTCATCCACCACACAGGTAGGTCCCTGCCACACTGTGTTTCACTACCACGTAGTGTCCCCTCCACACTGTTAGTGTTCATCACCCACAAGTAGTGTCCCTGCCAAATGTTATGTATATCTACACCAGTAGTGCCTCCACACTGTTAGTGTATCATCACCACAAGGTATGTCCCTGCCACACTTTAGTTATCACTACCACGCTAGTAGTGCCCTGCCACATTTGTTATCTACCACACAGGTAGTCCCTGCCACACTTTAGTGTTCATCTACCACCAGTAGTGTCCCTGCCACATTTATGTCTCATCTACACACGGTAGTGTCCCTTCACACTGTTAGTGTTCATCTAACACACAGGTAGTGTCCCTGCCACACTGTTAGTGTTCATCACCACACAGGATGTCTCTGCCACACTGTTAGTGTCTCATCACCACACAGGTAGTGTCCCCTGCCACATGTTAGTGCTCATTCCACCATAGTGTCCCCTGCCACATGTTAGTGTCATCTACCACCAGGTAGTGTCCCTGCACACTGTTAGTGCTCATCTACCACAAGTAGTGTCCCCTGCCACACTGTTAGTGCTCATCTACCACACAGGTAGTGCCCTGCACACTGTTAGTGTTCATCTACCACAAGTATGTCCCTGCACACTGTTAGTGTATCATCTACACCAGTAGGTCCCCTGCACACTGTTAGTGTCTCATCTACCACACAGGTATGTCCCCTGCACACTGTTAGTGTTCATCTACCACACAGGTAGGTCCCTGCCACACTTTAGTGTATATCTACCACCAGAGTGTCCCTGCCACACTGTTAGGTCATCTACCACAAGGTAGTGTCCCTGCACACTGTTAGTGTCTCATCTACCACAGGTAGGTCCCTGCCCACTGTTAGTGTCTCATCTACACACAGGTTTGTCCCTGCCACACTGTTAGTGTCTCATCTACACACAGGTATGTCCCTGCCACACTGTTAGTGTATCTACCACCAGGTAGTGTCCCTGCCACACTGTTAGTGTTCATCTACACCAGTATGTCCCCTGCCCACTGTTAGTGTTCATCACCACACAGGTATGTCCCCTCCAACTGTTAGTGTTATCTACCACCAGTAGTGTCCCTGCACACTGTTAGTGTTCATCTACACACAGGTAGTCCCCTGCCACACTGTTAGTGTTCATCTACCACACAGGTGTGTCCTGCCACTGTTAGTGTCTCATCTACCACACAGTATGTCCCTGTACACTGTTAGTGTTATCTATCAGCAGTAGTGTCCCTGCCACACTGTTAGTGTCTCATCTACCACACAGTATGTCCCCTGCCACACTGTTAGTGTCCTCTACCACCAGTAGTGTCCTCTACACTGTTAGTGTATCATCTACCACCTGCAATGTAGTGTCCAACATCCTGCCACACTGTTAGTGTTCATCTACCACCAGTAGTGTCCCCTGCCACACTGTTAGTGTCTCATCTACCACACAGGTAGTGTCCCTTGCCACACTGTTAGTGTCTCATCTACCTAACAGGTAGTGTCCCCTGCCACACTGCTAGTGTCTCATCTACCACACAGGTAGTGTCCTCTGCCACACTGTTAGTGCATCATCTACCACACAGGTAGTGTCCCTTGCCACACTGTTAGTGATTCATCTACCACGCTATTAGTGTCCCATGGCACACTGTTAGTGTATCATCTACCACCAGGTAGTGTCCCCTGCACACTGTTAGTGTCCTATCTACCACACAGGTAGTGTCCCTGCACACTGTTAGTGTATCATCTACAACGCAGTAGTGTCCCCTGCCACACTGTTAGTGTTCATCTCCACGAGTAGTGTCCCTTGCCACACTGTTAGTGATTCATCTACCACGCTATTAGTGTCCCATGGCACACTGTTAGTGTATCATCTACAACGCAGGTAGTGTCCCCTGCCACACTGTTAGTGTCTCATCTACCTAACAGGTAGTGTCCCCTGCCACACTGCTAGTGTCTCATCTACCACACAGGTAGTGTCCTCTGCCACACTGTTAGTGCGTCATCTACCACACAGGTAGTGTCCTCTGCCACACTGTTAGTGCATCATCTACCACACATGTAGTGTATCCTGCCACACTCTTAGTGTCTCATCTACCACACAGGTAGTGTCCCCTGCCACACTGTTAGTGTCTCATATACCACACAGGTAGTGTCCCCTGCCACACTGTTAGTGTCTCATCTACCACACAGGTAGTGTCCCATGGAACACTGTTAGTGTCTCATCTACCACACAGGTAGTGTCCCCTGCCACACTGTTAGTGTCTCATCTACCACACAGGTAGTGTCCCCTGCCACACTGTTAGTGTCTCATCTACCACAAATGTATTGTCCCTGCCACACTGTTAGTGTATCATCTACCATGCCAGTAGTGTCCCCTGTCACACTGTTAGTGTCTCATCTACCACACAGGTAGTGTCCCCTGTAACACTGTTAGTGTATCATCTACCACACAGGTAGGGTCCCCTGCCACACTGTTAGTGTATGATCTACCACACATGTAGTGTCCTCTGCCACACTGTTAGTGTATCATCTACCACAAAGGTAGTGTCCCCTGTCACACTGTTAGTGTCTCATCTACCACACAGGTAGTGTCCCCTGCCACACTGTTAGTGTCTCATCTACCACACAGGTAGTGTCCCCTGCCACACTGTTAGTGTCTCATCTACCACACAGGTAATGTCCCCTGCCACACTGTCAGTGTCTCATCTACCACACAGGTAGTGTCCCCTGCTACACTGTTAGTGTATCATCTATCACGCTAGTAGTGTCCACTGCCACACTGTTAGTGTCTCATCTACCACACAGGTAGTGTCCCCTGCCACACTGTTAGTGTCTCATCTACCACACAGGTAGTGTCCCCTGCCACACTGTTAGTGTCTCATCTACCACGCAGGTAGTGTCCCCTGCCACACTATTAGTGTCCTATCTACCACACAGGTAGTGTCCCCTGCTACACTGTTAGTGTATCATCTACCAAGCAGGTATTGTCCCCTGCCACGCTGTTACTATATCATCTACCACGCTAGTAGTGTCCCTGCCACACTGTTAGTGTCTCATCTTCCACACAGGTAGTGTCCCCTGCCAAACTGTTAGTGTCTCATCTACCACACAGGTAGTGTCCCCTGCCACACATGTTACTATATCATCTACCACGCTAGTAGTGTACCCTGTAACACTGTTAGTGTCTCATCTACCACACAGGTAGTGTCCCCTGCCACGCTGTTACTATATCATCTACCACGCTAGTAGTGTCCCCTGCCACACTGTTAGTGTCTCATCTACTACACAGGTAGTGTCCCCTGCCACACTGTTAGTGTCTCATCTACTACACAGGTAGTGTCCCCTGCCACACATGTTATAATTTGACTCAAACACATTTAAATATATACTTAAATTAATAAGCAGCAGTTATATCTTATTCTACTTAATTGTAACAAAAATAAATTGTCACATCCTTACTATTGAAAGAAAGTAATTTTATTAAATTACTTAACTAGTCATGATTAAGTACAGTTCCTGAACTAGCAGATAATTACTTTCGCCACTCCAGAACAATAACTGTTCCTGAACTAGCAGGTAATCTTGTGTATTAGTGTCCCAGATCACTCTGATTACACTAGCCAACATTATTTTAACTTTTCAACCAGTTCAGGAAATAAATTAATAGTTTTATTTTGATTCCGATGAGCTGATTAATAATTTGAGCAACAACATTCTCTCCCCCAGATAGACTCCAGCAGCCCCCACATAGACTCCAGCAGCCCCCAGATAGACTCCAGCTCTGCACACAGGCCAGAGCACCACCAGAATCTCCTCTCTAGCTGTTTCCTAGAGCTTGTATCGTCCTGCCTGCACCCCTTCTTAACCCCAGGATTTAGGGGGTTCAACCTCCATGGTTTTAGTTTTTAAAATATTATGAAGTGCTGTTGGAGTGTGACAGGGTAATATTTATGAAAGGAATCAAGGAAACCGGTTAGCCAAACTCGAGTCCTAGAGGTGAGAAGTGGAATGCCTGCACTCTGAGGTGGGGTATACCTGGAGAAGGTTTCGGGGGTCAACGCCCCGCGGCTCGTTCTGAGACCAGGCCTCGTGGTGGATCAGGGTCTGATCAACCAGGCTGTTACTGCTGGCCGCACGCAAACTGACGTACGAACCACATCCCGGCTGGTCAAGTACTGACTTTAGGTGCCTGTCCAGTGGCTTCTTGAAGACAGCCAGGGGTCTATTGTATGTATGCTGGGAAGCAGTTGAACAGTCTTGGGCCCCAGACACTTATAGTGTTGTCTCTTATCGTGCTAGTGGCGCCCTACTTTTCATTAGGGAAATGTTGCATCTCCTGCCGAGTCTTTTGCTTTCATAGGGAGTGATTTTCGTGTTCAAGTTTGGTACTAATCCCTCTAGGATTTTCCAAGTGTACATTATCATGTATCTCTCTTGCCTGCGTTCCAAGGATATATGCAGGGATATATGGTGGGGATATATGCAGTTTTTAACTGTAGTATTCGGCACCTCTCTTGCAAGACAGTGATAGAGTGACTCATGATGAAACTGTTTCTTCATTTTTAGGTCACCCTACCTTGGTGGGAGACGGACGGTGTATTACAAAAATATGAAGAATATTCTGGCTATTTATGGTAGAAGAACCTCAAATATGTTACTTAACAATCATTCTTATAATATAAATAACAGTCTACAAAAACTAATAATTCTTAAAAGTAACAAATTTCTCCATTCAGTCAGATAAATATATTTGCAATTCAATTTTCAGGCTTTTTCGCTTAAGTTTGGCATTGCACTTCCGTACCATTGTCCAGCAGTAGTCGACCATCAAGGTGACCTTCCGTACCATTGTCCAGCAGTAGTCGACCATCAAGGTGACCTTCCGTACCATTGTCCAGCAGTAGTCGACCATCAAGGTGACCTTCCGTACCATTGTCCAGCAGTAGTCGACCATCAAGGTGACCTTCCGTACCATTGTCCAGCAGTAGTCGACCATCAAGGTGACCTTCCTTACCATTGTCCAGCAGTAGTCGACCATCAAGGTGACGTTCCTTACCATTGTCCAGTAGTAGTCGACCATCAAGGAGACCTTGCGTACCATTGTCCAGCAGTAGTCGACCATCAAGGTGACGTTCCTTACCATTGTCCAGCAGTAGTCGACCATCAAGGTGAGTTCTTACCATTTCAGCGTAGTCGACCATCTGACCTCCGACGTCAGTAGTCGACCATCGTTCCCCGCCTTCACTGGGTTCGTAGGGAGAAGCTAGGCCCCTTGTCTGCCATTGTCCATGCCCCAGGGGGACCGTGGGAATGGCAGTCTTGTGAGCTGCAGATGGTAGCAAGCTCTGGCTCTGGCACCTACCCTGCCCTAGAATGGCTGGGAATGGTGTCTGTCTTCAACACTACGGTGCTCCTCACCCTCTCCTAGACTCAGGGACTGATTACCTCGTCTTCCACTGTCTATATATTTCCACAGTCTTCACATTATATCCATATATTGTATTGACAAAGCCACTGGATGGCGAAACATCTATAAGATACCAAGATGTTGCACCTCCTTCTTCTTCTTCTTGGTTCGCCGGTACTTTCCCGGCCCGGGCCTTTTTCCAAGTGTTGGCCTGGCCTTGGCTCCCATTCTCGGGAGTATCTCAGACTAATGTCTGCCATGGGAGGAAGTACAAGTACCTCCTCATCTTTGGACAAAGTGTCCCCAGGCTAGCACATTCCCCACCCTCACGGGGCTCGTGGAGAAGCTAGGCCTCTCTGGTCTGCCATCTTCCCCGCCCAAGGGAGGCTAATGGGAATGGCAGTCTTGTGAGCTGCAGGTGATAGCAAGCTCTGGCTCTGGCTCAGGCATCTACCCTGCCCTAGAAGGGCTGGGTATGGTGTCGATGTTGCACCTGCGTTTAATTCAACATAAAAGACTGAAATTTAGACCGAAATTTCATCATATGAGACTCATACGTGCGGGTTTTTAGTATACTGTAAAACTAGTAAACAAAGTGTGGCAGTTTACATATTCCTAAGCGAGGGTAAGTGCAAAAGCATAACTCTCTCACAACAATAAACTAACTTGTTATTACAAGCTGCTGCTGCTGCTACGCACCAATATTATAACAGTGAGCAGTGCAGCAGCAGGACACCTATATACAACAGTGACGCTGAGCAGCAGCACCACATATACAACAGTGACGCTGAGCAGCAGCACCATATACAACAGTGACGCTGAGCAGCAGCACCACATATACAACAGTGACGCTGAGCAGCAGCACCACATATACAACAGTGACGCTGAGCAGCAGCACCACATATACAACAGTGACGCTGAGCAGCAGCACCACTATACAACAGTGACGCTGAGCAGCAGCACCACATATACAACAGTGACGCTGAGCAGCAGCACCACATATACAACAGTGACGCTGAGCAGCAGCACCACATATACAACAGTGACGCTGAGCAGCAGCACCACATATACAACAGTGACGCTGAGCAGCAGCACCACATATACAACAGTGACGCTGAGCAGCAGCACCACATATACAACAGTGACGCTGAGCAGCAGCACCACATATACAACAGTGACGCTGAGCAGCAGCACCACATATACAACAGTGACGCTGAGCAGCAGCACCACATATACAACAGTGACGCTGAGCAGCAGCACCACATATACAACAGTGACGCTGAGCAGCAGCACCACATATACAACAGTGACGCTGAGCAGCAGCACCACATATACAACAGTGACGCTGAGCAGCAGCACCACATATACAACAGTGACGCTGAGCAGCAGCACCCATATACAACAGTGACGCTGAGCAGCAGCCACATATACAACAGTGACGGCTGAGGCAGCACACATATACAACAGTGACGCTGAGCAGCAGCACCACATATACAACAGTGACGCTGAGCAGCAGCACCACATATACAACAGTGACGCTGAGCAGCAGCACCACATATACAACAGTGACGCTGAGCAGCAGCACCACATACAACAGTGACGCTGAGCAGCAGCACCACATATACAACAGTGACGCTGAGCAGCAGCACACATATACAACAGTGACGCTGAGCAGCAGCACCACATATACAACAGTGACGCTGAGCAGCAGCACCACATATACAACAGTGACGCTGAGCAGCAGCACCACATATACAACAGTGACGCTGAGCAGCAGCACCACATATACAACAGTGACGCTGAGCAGCAGCACCACATATACAACAGTGACGCTGAGCAGCAGCACCACATATACAACAGTGACGCTGAGCAGCAGCACCACATAACAACAGTGACGCTGAGCAGCAGCACCACTATACAACAGTGACGCTGAGCAGCAGCACCACATATACAACAGTGACGCTGAGCAGCAGCACCACATATACAACAGTGACGCTGAGCAGCAGCACCACATATACAACAGTGACGCTGAGCAGCAGCACCACATACTAACAGTGACGCTGAGCAGCAGCACCACATATACAACAGTGACGCTGAGCAGCAGCACCACATATACAACAGTGACGCTGAGCAGCAGCACCACATACAACAGTGACGCTGAGCAGCAGCACCACATATACAACAGTGACGCTGAGCAGCAGCACCACATATACAACAGTGACGCTGAGCAGCAGCACCATAACAACAGTACGTGGCAGCAGCAACAAAAAGTGACGCTGAGCAGCAGCACCACATATACAACAGTGACGCTGAGCAGCAGCACCACATATACAACAGTGACGCTGAGCAGCAGCACCACATATACAACAGTGACGCTGAGCAGCAGCACCACATATACAACAGTGACGCTGAGCAGCAGCACCACATATACAACAGTGACGCTGAGCAGCAGCACCACATATACAACAGTGACGCTGAGCAGCAGCACCACATATACAACAGTGACGCTGAGCAGCAGCACCACATATACAACAGTGACGCTGAGCAGCAGCACCACATATACAACAGTGACGCTGAGCAGCAGCACCACATATACAACAGTGACGCTGAGCAGAGACCACATATACAACAGTGACGCTGAGCAGCAGCACATATACAACAGTGACGCTGAGCAGCAGCACCACATATACAACAGTGACGCTGAGCAGCAGCACCACATATACAACAGTGACGCTGAGCAGCAGCACCACATATACAACAGTGACGCTGAGCAGCAGCACCACATATACAACAGTGACGCTGAGCAGCAGCACCACATATACAACAGTGAC
This sequence comes from Cherax destructor, assembly GCA_009830355.1. Lineage (NCBI taxonomy): Eukaryota > Metazoa > Arthropoda > Malacostraca > Decapoda > Parastacidae > Cherax > Cherax destructor. Next base: position 9,911 of record WNWK01015798.1, on the reverse strand, counting down.
GCTGAGCAGCAGCACCACATATACAACAGTGACGCTGAGCAGCAGCACCACATATACAACAGTGACGCTGAGCAGCAGCACCACATATACAACAGTGACGCTGAGCAGCAGCACCACATATACAACAGTGACGCTGAGCAGCAGCACCACATATACAACAGTGACGCTGAGCAGCAGCACCACATATACAACAGTGACGCTGAGCAGCAGCACCACATATACAACAGTGACGCTGAGCAGCAGCACCACATATACAACAGTGACGCTGAGCAGCAGCACCACATATACAACAGTGACGCTGAGCAGCAGCACCACATATACAACAGTGACGCTGAGCAGCAGCACCCATATACAACAGTGACGCTGAGCAGCAGCACCACATATACAACAGTGACGCTGAGCAGCAGCACCACATATACAACAGTGACGCTGAGCAGCAGCACCACATATACAACAGTGACGCTGAGCAGCAGCACCACATATACAACAGTGACGCTGAGCAGCAGCACCACATATACAACAGTGACGCTGAGCAGCAGCACCAATATACAACAGTGACGCTGAGCAGCAGCACCACATATACAACAGTGACGCTGAGCAGCAGCACCACATATACAACAGTGACGCTGAGCAGCAGCACCACATATACAACAGTGACGCTGAGCAGCAGCACCACATATACAACAGTGACGCTGAGCAGCAGCACCACATATACAACAGTGACGCTGAGCAGCAGCACCACATATACAACAGTGACGCTGAGCAGCAGCACCATACAACATATCAGCACCTACAACAGTGACGCTGAGCAGCAGCACCATATACAACAGTGACGCTGAGCAGCAGCACCACATATACAACAGTGACGCTGAGCAGCAGCACCACATATACAACAGTGACGCTGAGCAGCAGCACCACATATACAACAGTGACGCTGAGCAGCAGCACCACATATACAACAGTGACGCTGAGCAGCAGCACCACATATACAACAGTGACGCTGAGCAGCAGCACCACATATATACAGAGAAATCGATCTACACAAACCCATATAATTTTCTATTATTTTATTTATTTCATGTTTCATTATTAACATTAACTCATGAAATCGTAATAGCATAATTTAATTATTAAAATTGTAAAGTTTATGTTGTGCTTCAGATATGTTTATTCAATATAAAATTTGGTTTGTCATAAAAATTCCATAAAAAATAAGAAAGGAGGAACATTGCAGCAACTCTACTGGTCCATTACGATGTTACATTTTATAAAATACATCAAATACGGTTGGGTTTAGTCCTGACTCTTTCTCTTCTACTTAAGCTCTTCCTCTCCCCGGCTATTCTTCGTCTGTCCCCACTTCCCCTCGCCCCTAGTGGGTCCTTACCTGTGAGTCCTTGAACTGAAATTACATTTTATGATATTAATAGTATGTGTGTAGTTTATTTTGCATCGTTTACTATATTTGGGAAATTGTGGACATGACAATCAGCCTGGGTTATACGATGTAATCCGTGTTTTAGACTTTCCCATGTTTTCCCCTATTGGTTGAGCCAGTAGAGGGTGTGCTCATCCGTGTGTCATTCATTGTTGTATGCCATCATTTAAATATACTTTTAATTGTAAGTGGGCGATGTTTCTCTGATAATCATTCACCCATACCAGTTTCTTAAATTTCTAGAAATTATCTAGAAAATAAGGTTTCTCTCTCTCTCTCTCTCTCTCTCTCTCTCTCTCTCTCTCTCTCTCTCTCTCTCTCTCTCTCTCTCTCTCTCTGTAGCATCTTGTCACTTGTCTGTGTGAACAAGTGGTTGCCTGGCATGCTGAAACACATCTCCGGTTGTGAGTCAAAGTGTACTACTGTTCTTGAAGGTTTTATCTAACAAGGATTTGTACTGTCAGAATTTGGTGTACATTGTAATCATATAACTTAGTATTGCAATTGGGATTGTACTTTGCTTTTAGGAACTCTCGTTTGCCAGTGTTTACCTGGAGTTTACCTGGAGAGAATTCCAGGGGTCAACGCCCCCGCGGCCCGGTCTGTGACCAGGCTTCATGTTGGACCAGAGCCTGATCAATAAGGCTGTTACTGCTGGCCGCACGCAGTCCAACGTACGAGCCACAGCCTGGCTGGTCAGGTACCGACTTTTGGTGCCTGTCCAGTGCCTGCTTGAAGACAGCCAGGGGTTTGTTGGTAATCCCCCTGATGTATGCTAATATTTCACAATGTGACATCTATCTTGCTGAGGATCTTAGAGGTGTCGTGGTTATTTTGTCAGTGTGATTACGTCTTCGAGGATGATCGACTGATTAAATGGTCTGTACATCTCTACATCTTCTGCTGCCTCTGTATTCGTAGGAAAAAGTCAGTTGTGTAGGCGAAACTTCAGAATAAAGGTGCCTAATTTTTGTGGAACGCCACTTGTTGTAGATCCCCACTCAAGATTTAACCTCATTTATGCGCACTCTCTGCTTTCTATTGGTGAGCCATGACTCGATCCATGACAACACTTTTTCCCCAGTGCCATGAGCTGCTACTTTCTTTAACAGTCTTTGGTGTGGTACTCTATCAAAAGCAACATCGAATTCTTTATCGTGATCAACAGCCTCAAAAGCTTGACTGAAGAATGGATTCACGGCCCTTCGTGAATCCATGTTGAGTATCATTAATCATATTATGGTTATCTAGATGGCTTCTTATGATATCAGCTATAATAGACTCTAGCAATCTGCCTACAATTGAGGTCAGGCTTATTGGGCGGTAATTTGACGGTAGTGACTTGTCCCCTGCTTTAAAAATAGGAATTACATTGGCCATCTTCCACATATCAGACACTACACCTGTTTGAAGAGATTTTTTTTTTTTATTAACACATCGGCTGATTCCCACCAAGGCCGGGTGGCCCGAAAAAGAAAAACTTTCATCATCATTCACTCCATCACTGTCTTGCCAGAGGGGTGCTTTACACTACAGTTATAAAACTGCAACATTAACACCCCTCCTTCAGAGTGCAGACACTGTACTTCCCATCTCCAGGACTCAAGTCCGGCCTGCCGGTTTCCCCTGAATCCTTTCGTAAATGTTACTTTGCTCACACTCCAACAGCACGTCAAGTATTAAAAACCATTTGTCTCCATTCACTCCTATCAAATACGCTCACACATGCTTGCTGGAAGTCCAAGCCCCTCGCACACAAAACTTCCTTTACCCCCTCCTTCCAACCTTTAATAGGCCGACCCCTACCACGCCTTCCCTCCACTACAGATTTATACACTCTCGAAGTCATTCTGTCTCGTTCCTTCTCTCTACATGTCCGAACCACCTCAACAACCCCTCCTCAGCTCTCTGGATAATAGTTTTGGTAATCCCGCACCTCCTCCTAATTTCCAAACTCCAAATTCTCTGCATTATATTCACACCACATGACATCTCCACTGCCTCCAGCCTTCTAAAGAGATATATTAAAAATATTATTCATATATTAAAAATATTATTCATTGGTTCAAGAGTTCCATTTTTCATTCCTTAAGAACCCTTGCTAAAAGTTCATCAGGACCCAGGGATTTATTTTGTTTCAGTAGGTCTACTTGTTTCATAACCATTTCGCTAGTGACTGTGATATTACATAATTTATCTTCTTCAGGGCCACTATAACAATTAATTACTGGGATATTATTAGTGTTTTCCTGTGTGAAAACCGAGAGAAAATAATTATTAAAAATAGAGCACATTTCATTCTCCTTGTCAGTAAGATGCCCAGTTATTTTTAAGGGGTCCTATCTTATCTCTAACTTTTGTTCTATAAACCTGGAAAAAAACTTTTGGGTTAGTTTTTGAATCCCTAGCAACTTTAATTCCATAGTCCCGTTTAGCTTTTCTTATCCGTATACCTCTCTAATCACCCTCTTAATGTGTATATATTGATTCATAAGATGACCCTCACCTCTTTGCATGCGCCTATAAATTCCATTTTTCTGCCCTAAATGATGTTTGAGCCTATTATTCATCAGCAAGTTTGCTGATAACACCAAAATAGGTCGCCTAATTCATTCTAATGAGGACATTAGAGCACTCCAGAAAGATTTGAATAAACTGATGCAGTGGTCGGAGAAGTGGCAGATGCAGTTTAATATAGATAAATGCAAAGTTCTAAATGTTGAACAACAACAAAACCATGCTGCATATAAACTAAATAATGTAGCTCTTAATATTACTGATTGCGAATAGGATTTAGGAGTTCTCTTTAGCAGTAATCTAAAACCAAGACAACAGTGCATAAGTGTTCGCAATAAAGTGAACCGAATCCTTGGCGTTATATCAAGGAGCATAAATAATAGGAGTCCTCAGGTTGTTCTTCAATTCTATATAAAATCAGAGAAATGTTTTTGGGTCTGCCCAAACGAGATATACCTGTATGAGGAAATTACTTCTATATTAAAAGACAAGAATACCAATAAAATATCCTTCATGAAAGACATGTCAGCCTGGTATGACAGCTGGAAAAATAAGATGGGTGGGTTGCACGGGGCTGTCTTGGAAGACAGTGCTCCAGAGGGTGCTAGTGTTGTCCTGGAGGACAGTGCACCAGAGGGTGCTAGTGTTGTCCTGGAAGACAGTGCTCCAGAGGGTGCTAGTGTTGACCTGGAGGACAGTGCACCAGAGGGTGCTAGTGTTGTCCTGGAGGACAGTGAACGAAAAGAAGATATTGGCCCTGGTGATGGAACAAGTAAAGGCAACGCTATTCAATTCACAGAGGTACAAAATAGCGATACTGCTGGAGATGGAACAAAAGGGGATGATGCCTCAGGGAATAGTGTCGACACAGTACCAGTAAAAACTGATGGAAGCATTGATGTCCATACAGGGGCGGTAGGTAAGGGAAAACAGAAAAAATACACCAGCATCGAACGCAGCTACAAAAAATCCTAGCAAACAGAACTCCAATCTATACAAATTCTATGCCTTGGGTATCTGCAGGCATGGTATATCTGGTAAAATAGGTGGGACCTGCACCTTTGACCATCCCAAAAAATGCCGCACCCACATGACAACATGAGAGTGCAACTCCCCTTCCTGCTACTTATTTCACCCCGAAAGGTGTCACTCGTCACTCCATGAAATGCTACAGCGCATACTGCGCTGTAGAATCTAAAGGGGACAAGAAGACACAGACCAGCCAGACTATGGGAAACAAAAGAGGGAGCCATAAACTCTCCAGAGAGAGAGGTGTTTTAGGGCCAGGATGAAAAAAGACTGGCAAGAAATGACAGTAATCTTACACCAACTGAAAACACTTCTGGAGCAGAGACAGTCATTGGCCTCCACTCCAGAACAACAGATATTAGAACCAGCAAATAAAACCCCCCTCTAAATTCCATCAATATAACGACATTTGTCTTTGCAAACATACACGGTGTCCCATGGCCTGGTGGCAAAAGCTTTCGCTTCACACGGCGAGGGTCTGGATTCGATTACAGGCGAAGGAGTGGAAACATCGGACGTGTTTCCATACACCGGTTGTCTATGTTCCCCATCAGTAAAATGGGAACCTGGGTGTTAGTCGATTGGTGTGGGTCGCATCCTGGGACAAAAACTGACCTAATTTGCCTTAAATGCTCTGCATAACAAGGGGCTAGGCCTGTATACCTTGTACATGTACCTGTAGTAAATAAAGATATTATTATTATTATTATTATTATTATTAGTAGTAGTAGTAGTAGTAGTAGTAGTAGTAGTAGTAGTAGTAGTAGTAGCAGTAGTAGTAGTAGTAGTAGTAATAGTAGTATTAAAGATGTCAACAAACAAAATTCCTTACATCAAGGGACTGCTCACGGAGTCAAATGCAATGTTTGCAACATTCACAGAGACCCACATAAAGGATCATTATGACAACGAAGTATGGATCCCAGGTTATAACCTATTTAGATGCGACAGACTAAACAGTCAACAAGGGAAGGTTGGCCTGTAAATCACAGAGTCGCTCATTTGCTCAGAACTACTAAACACCTCAAATGATGTAGTTGAAGTTTTGGCAGTAAAGATTGAAAACCAAAACCTTGTCATTGTGGTGGTATACAAGCTTCAAGACGCAACTTCCCAGCAATTCCAGGAGCAGCTTTTGAAAATTGACCAGTGTCTGGAAAAATCTCCCAACTCCTGCCCCAAACATCTTGCTAATGGGAGATCTCAACTTGAGACAATAAAAAGAAAGGAGTGTAACAAACAATGTTTTAGCAGAGATCAGCCCAGGAGGCAGCGCAGATGAAAATTCACACACACACGAACTATTAAATCTCTGCACCAAATTCACCTTAAACCAGCAAATATTAGAGCCTACAAGACTAGAAAATACGCTGGACCTCATCTTCACTAACAACGACGATCTGATATGTAATATAACCGTATCAAAGACAATATTCTCAGATCACAACATAATAGAGGTACAGACATGTATGCACAGGGCTCCTGACCAGCAAAATGTGATCAGTCATGAAGGTCTCTTCACAAAATTCAATTTTAATAACAAAAACATACAATGGGATCAAGTCAACCATGTCCTAAATGAAACAAGTTGGTAAAGATATCCTAAACAACACAGATCCGAACAGTTGCCTAGAAAAAGTGAACTCTGTGGTTCTTGAGATCTGCTCAAGACACATTCCATTAAGAAAAAGAAAGAGAATATGTAAACTAGAAAGAGAAAGATGCTCCCTATACAGACGAAGGCGATGAGTCACAGAGCTGCTGAGAGGGGCCAATATATCTGAAATACGAAGGGAAACACTAGTCAATGAAATTGCAAATTTCGAACTTAAGCTGAAAGAATCTTACAGGAGACAAGAATCGCAGGAAGAACTAAAAGCCATAAAATAAATTGAAAAACAAAACAAAATTCTTCTTCTTTCATGCCAAATCTAAGGGTAAAACAACATACAGTATTGGGCCCCTGCTTAGGCGAGATGGGACATACACAGATAACAGCCAAGAAGTGAGGGAGATACTAAAGTCCCAATATTACTCAGTATTCAGCGAGCCTCTACTCCGATTAAGGGTCGACAATCAAAATGAATTCATTAGGAGCGAGACCCAAAATTTGGTCATCTAAAAAATCTCGGATATTATCCTAACACCACAAGACTTTGAAAAGGCAATAAATGACATGTCGATGCACTCTGCCCCAGACCCAGACTCAAGGAACTCCGTGTTCATCAAGAACTGCATGAAGCCCCTGTCATGTGCCTTCAGCATTCTATGGAGAGGGAGCATGGACATAGGGGTCATCCCACACTCACAAAAACAACAGACATAGCCCCACTCCACAAAGGTGGCAGTAAAGCAATTGCAAAGAAGTACAGACTGAAAGCACTAACATCCCATATAATAAAAATCTTTGAAAGGGTTCTAAGAAGCAAGATTGCCAACCACCTATTTACCAATTACACAACCCAGGGCAACATGGGTTTAGAGCAAGTCGCTCCTGCCTGTCCCAGCTACTGGACCACTATGACAAGGTCCTGGATGTTGTAGAGGATAAACAAAATACAGATGTAGTATACACAGACTTTGCAAAAGTTTTCGACAAGTGTGACCATGGTGTAATAGCACACAAAATGCGCGATAAAGGAATAACAGGAACACAAAGAGTAATAGTAAACAGAGTAATGTCTGAGGCAGCTACAGTGAAAAGCACTGTTCCACAAGGCACAGTACTCACTTCCATTCTATTCCTCATCCTCATTTCTGACATAGACAGAGATGTAAGCCCGTGTCGTCCTTTGCGGATGACACCCGGATTGCCATGGCAGTGACCTCCATCGAAGACACCGCAAGACTCCAAGCGGACATCAACCAAATCTTCAAATGGGCCACTCAAAATAATATGAAATTGAATGAAGAGAAATTTACACTACTCAGATATGGAAAATCTGAGAAAATTAAAACTGTATCAGGGTATATGACAAATTATAACCATACAATAGAGCGAAAAAGTAATGTGAAAGACCTGGAAGTGATAATGTCAGACAGAAGATCTCGCCTTCAAAGACCACAACAATGTATCTACCTCATCAGATAGAAAATGATAGGATGGATAATAAGAACCTTCAAAACTAGGGATGCCAAGCTCATGATGATTCTCTTCAAATTGCTTGTTCTGTCTAGGCTGGAATACTGCTGTTCACTAACTGCCACCTTCAATGCTGGCGAAATTGCTGATCTGGAGAGTGTACAAAGAACTTTCACAGCACACATAAGTACGATAAGGCACCTAAATTACTGGGAACGGTTGAAGGCCCTTGATCTGTATTCCCTGGAATGCAGGCGAGAGAGATGCATGATAATATACACTTGCAAGGTCCTGGAGGGATTAGTTCCAAACATGCACACGAAAATCACTCGCTAAGAATGCAAAAGACTCAGCAGGAGATGCAACATTCCCCCAATGAAAAGCAGGGGTGCCACGAGTACACTGAGAGACAACACAATAAGTGTCCGAGGCCCAAAACTATTCAACTGCCTCCCAGCAGTTGAATAGTCTTCAAGAAGGCACTGGACAGGCACCTAAAGTCAGTACCTGACCAGCCGGGCTGTGGTTTGTACGTCAGTTTTCGTGCGGCCAGCAGTAACAGCCTGACTGATCAGACCCTGGTCCACCACGAGGCCTGGTCTCAGACCGAGCTGCGGGGGCGTTAACCCCCGAAACACTCTTCAGGTATTTATCTTTGGTTAGGCCTCATATAAATGCACTGGAAAACGTACAAAGGAGGATGACAAAGTTGATGCCATGTATCAGAAATCTTCCCTATGAAGATAGACTGAGGGCCCTGAATCTTCACTCTCTAGAAAGGTGTAGAGTTAAATGGGATATTATTGAGGTGTATAAATGGAAAACAGGAATTAATAAGGGGAATGTAAAAAGCGTGTAAACATATCTAGAATTGACAGGACTCGCAGCAATGGTTTTAAGTTGGAAAAATTCAGATTCAGGAAGGATATAGGAAAGCATTGGTTTGGTAATAGAGTTGTGGATGAGTGGAACAAACTCCCGAGTACCGTCATAGAAGCTAAGACGTTGTGTAGTTTTAAAAATAGGTTGGATAAATTAATGAGTGGGTGTGGGTGGGTGTGAGCTAGACCTGACTAGCTTGTGCTAATAGGTCTGATGCCGTGCCCCTTCCTTAAGTGGGTGTGACCTGACCTGACAAGGTGGGTCATTGGTCTAAGCCGGGAGGTGACACAGGTTTCATTCCACACTTACTAAAAACAACAGACATAGTTCCACTCTACAAAGTGGCAGTAGAGCAATTGCAAAGAACTACAGACCGATAGCGCTAACATCCCCTTCCATAAAACTCTCTGAAAGGGTTCTAAGAAGCAAGATCGCCAACAACCCATCAGTTACAAAACCCAGGACAAAACGGGTTTAGAGCAGGTTTCTCCTAGCTGTCCCAGCTACTGGACCACTATGACAAGGTCCTGTGTGTGCTTTAGAGGATAAACAAAATGCAGATGTAGTATACACAGACTTTGCGAAACCCTTTGAAAAGTGTGACCATGGTGTAATAGCGCACAAAATGCGTAATAAAGGAATAACAGGAAAAGTTCGTAGATGGATTTTTAACTTCCTGACAAATAGAACACTGTAGCTATCTGACATGGCTACAGTGCAAAGCTCTGTTCCACAAGGCACAGTACTTACTCCCATCTTGTTTCTCATCCTCATCCTAGCTCGATCCCCAGCGCACTCAGCTCACACACTGGGGTCCGGAGTTCGATTCTCCTGTACGGCTGGAAAACATTAGGGACGTGTTTCCACAAGACACCTGCTATCACTGCTCACTTATCAGTAAAAAATGGGTACCTGGATGTTAGTGGACTGGTGTGGGTCGCATCCTGGGACAAAACTGACCTA
>WNWK01015797.1:25000-46698 GCA_009830355.1 Cherax destructor | reverse complement strand
CATTTCCTCAAATCTCCTTTGGTTTTTTACAGCAGTCAACCCCCCCCCCCCTCTTCTATTTTTCCCTCAGGTTCTGATATCCTGGTGGGAAGTGGTCTGTTTTTTCCGGGGGTTTTTCGTTTCTGTGATGCTAGGGTGTCGGGGGACTTCTCATTGATTCTTTATGCCACTCTTCATATTTATTTTTTATTCCACCCCGTTCTTAAAACCTTCAACTTCTTTTTAAAATTTGGGGTCCGGGGAAATGTTTTGGGGGTTGGGGGGGGGGACCCTCAGGGCCTAGGGGGGGTTGCAGGGGGGGGGTTTGTGATGGGGGGGTGGGGCAGAGTCCCCATAGGGGTTGCTGTGGGGGGGGGTTTGTGGTGTGGGGGTGGGGACAGGGGAACAGTATGTGAGTGTTGGTTTAGATTGTTCAGTTGCCTTGGGGTTGTCTGGTTGGAGTCCTTTGTGGATGTTTCTGGAGGGTGTTTTTGGCCTTCCACCTGGGTCTGGTTTTCTGTTCGCCTTTGTCATTTCCTCTCGTTCCTCCTTTCGTCTTTGTCCCCTCTCTTTCAGTATCTCCTTTCCTCTTGGTTCTGTCTCGTCGAGGTACACTCTCTGGTACCCCGGTTTGTTCCCATCATCTTTCTCCTGCAGGATCATGGTTCGGCTGATTCTGCCTTTAAAATTACTTTGAGGGCCGTTTTCTTCCCTTGCAAACCACCCCAAATTTTCCAAAAATTTGTCACCTGGGTCTGTCGCCCTCACCTATTGCTTTCATGATACCTTCAATCGCTTTTTCTCCTGTTTTCTTTCATCATGGGTTTTCCCCCTTGACTTCCTGGAGCCCGTAGACAAAAACTGGCTCTCCCTTTCGGCCTCCCATGTGTCTCCCCCTTGTGTCCTCTGAGGGGGTTTTTTTTCCTTTCCATTGGGTGTTCCTTCCTTCAATCCTTTCCCTGGCTGAAGCCCTATGCTCAGTGGTCTGTCTCCTGCTCAGCTGTTCCTGGCCCCTGCAGGTGTCTGTTAGAGTCCCTGCATCTTGCATAGCTCCTTCATTGTCTTCAGACCTCTTATTTGTTCCTAGTGTGTTCCTCGTCTTTGCCTTGGCCTACGTGGGTCTGATAGGGCCTCTGCATACAGTATAGCTTCTTTGCTTTGGTGCAGTAAAGAGTCTGTGGAGACAAAGAACGTTATCCGTGGAAGCAAAGAGGTCAATGTATGGGTGTGAAGCACGGGTGGTGAATATTGCAACATGGAGAAGGCTGGAGGCAATGGAGATGTCATGTCTGAGGGTAATATGCGGTGTGAATATAATGCAGAGGGAATCCGTAGTGTAGTTTGCGGGGTTACTTAAATTATTATCCAGAGGGCTGAGGAGGGGTTGTTGAGGTGGTTCGGACATTTAGAGAGGGTGGAATGAAATAGAATGACTTGGAGAGCGTATAAATCTGTAGTGGAAGGAAGGCGGGGTAGGGGTCGGCCTAGGAAATAATGGAGTAAAGGAGGTTTTGTGTGCGAGGGGCTTGGGCCGATGTGTCAATAAAAATTATTATTATTATTATTATTATTATTATTACTGCTGCTGCTGCTATTATTACTACTACTGCTGCTATATCCCAGAAAGTCCAAGGAGTGTCCTTGGTCCCAGTGTACCCCACAACAGCCTCTTGTCTGCTCCACAGGGACCTACCTCTCTGAACCTGCCACACCTCCCCTGGGGGGAGGAATCTGGTACAGGTACTAGGGTGGCGTGACTTGGGTATGTGGGCAGTGATCCAACCCCTCTGCAGACCCCAATATCCCCCATGCCCCTACACGCTGTAACCCAAGATAATATATTCCAATACTCGGACTACAATTGCTGTTCTCTGTCTTCCCATTACCATCGTAAACTTGCCTACCCACCTACCCCCTCTCTCTCTCTCTCTCTCTCTCTCTCTCTCTCTTTTAGATATAAATCAAGTTAGTCCTTCGAGAATAAGCTAGACAAACACTTAGCAAATGTGAGATTCTACTAATCACAGTGCATTTTGGGCAGTGGCCAAGCACCCTGACAAGTTCCGAAACTTACAAAGGATGTCCGACTGGCGACGATCCACCTGCAGCCCAGCCTTAAAAAGTAACATTAAAAATTAAAAATATTCGCATCACTGCAGCTTGCAGGGAAGCAATAAAAAGTTGCAGTAGTACCAGTGTTGCTGCACTGAAGGTTGTTACAGTAGTACCAGTGTTGCTGCAGTGAATGTTGTTACAGTAGAACCAGTGCTACTGCAGTAAATGTTGTTACAGTAGAACCAGTGCTACTGCAGTAAATGTTGTTACAGTAGAACCAGTGCTACTGCAGTAAATGTTGTTACAGTAGAACCAGTGCTACTGCAGTGAATGTTGTTACAGTAGAACCAGTGCTACTGCAGTGAATGTTGTTACAGTAGAACCAGTGCTACTGCAGTGAATGTTGTTACATTAGAACCAGTGCTACTGCAGTGAATGTTGTTACAGTAGAACCAGTGCTACTGCAGTGAATGTTGTTACAGTAGAACCAGTGCTACTGCAGTGAATGTTGTTACAGTAGAACCAGTGCTACTGCAGTGAATGTTGTTACAGTAGAACCAGTGCTACTGCAGTGAATGTTGTTACAGTAGAACCAGTGCTACTGCAGTGAATGTTTACAGTAGAACCAGTGCTACTGCAGTGAATGTTGTTACAGTAGAACCAGTGCTACTGCAGTGAATGTTGTTACAGTAGAACCAGTGCTACTGCAGTGAATGTTGTTACAGTAGAACCAGTGCTACTGCAGTGAATGTTGTTACAGTAGAACCAGTGCTACTGCAGTGAATGTGTTACAGTAGAACCAGTGCTACTGCAGTGAATGTTGTTACAGTAGTACCAGTGCTACTGCAGTGAATGTTGTTACAGTAGAACCAGTGCTACTGCAGTGAATGTTGTCATAGCCAATCCCTTCCATCCACTTACATTTTTTCTTTTAAAAATCTTCCATGCCTGTTTTCGAATACAGCTTTGGTGTGGAGTGCCAAGTCGTCTGTCTTTCCTGTATATTCCCAATCTTTCGTTTATCTCTAACCTTCTCCTCTACTACTACTACTACCTATCAGGGGTGCCAAGTTCTTTCAGTAAGCTACTGGCACTAGTAAAGGCATGTGCAGAGACGGGATGTTGCCAAGTATTTCTGATGAGGTGATGAAATACTGGTGTTGCAGGTGGTATGGATGGTCATAGTAGTTGTGGAGATGGGGGAGAGGGTGGTTGTGGTAGTAGTGGTGGCGGTGGTTGAGGCGGTGAAATGTTGTCGATTTAGTGGAGGTAGTTGTGGAGGTGGTGGTGTTTGTGATGATGGCTGAGGTGGTGATGGTGGTGGCAGTAGTGAGAGGACACAAGACGATGGGAAGGGAGTGAGGGGCCAGGTGAGAGGGAAGGGAGGAGCCAAGAGGTAATAAGAAGAACCATCAGGAGCAGAGACGTTCCACAACCAGCATGACGTCATCCACACAACATCCATCAACAACAAATCATCTCTTGATTTAATGGGAGAGACTCCAATGATTACTGAACTCATTTTTAACCATTCACAAGAATGTTATCTTAGATTCTACAAATTTTAACTCAATAAATGTTTAAACTTTCTTTCTGTGGGAGGAGTGAAGGCATGGCATGGCAAGGCAAGGCATGATTCTTGACTCGTATAGTCAATATACCTCATGTTGTTGTGGTCTTCTGATAGGTTCAATAACCTCAGGGTACCGCCGAAAAAAATGAAAGCAAACGAGGTAATCGCAGAAGAAATAATGTTCTGGTTTACCGTGTTGTGGAAGGATGACCCTAACCTGATGTAAACCTTAGATCTGTCTAAATGAAAGACTAGCTATACATTGATAAGAAATAATTTCCTCGGAAAGCAGAAGCAGCAGCTAGCTAGTTCTGCTCTCTTGATGTTGCAACACTCGTGTGCATGCTCTTCCTTCTCCCCTCACGTGATGTGGAATACTAACAAGATAACAACGCTATCTCCGCTCCCTCTTCATACCCACAATCCTCTTCCTCTTCCCTATTTACCTCTCCACCACCTGCTCTGCATTCCTCCCCAACACTACCACCACCTGCTCTGCATTCCTCCCCAACACTACCACCACCTGCCCTGCACTCCCCACCAGCACCACCACCACCTGCTCTGCACTCCTCTCCACCACCACCACCCTACTCAGCACTCCTCTCCACCACCACCACCTGCTCTGCATTCCTCCCCAACAACCCCACCTGCTCTGTACTCCTCCCCAACACCACCTGCTCCCCCTGGCAATTCTTTACAACAGATGTATTCTCAAGACAAGGTTCTTCAGCAGTGAGTCAGTGAGCCACTACCAAGCCAACAATTGTTTACCGCTACAGTCTGGCCCACTTAATATTTACTACCACTACATACTGTTGTTAGCATTATTGTTTGCCAAGCAAAGTGCTGGTACATTTTATCAGTGCCAAATTAAGTGCCAGTTTCCCGGGCCAGCAAAGCCCCAAGTTACTCACATCAACACGTTTTCTTTCATGAACCAGAAGCTGTTTCATCTATGTCAAGGTTAGAAATTAAAAGTAGGAGGATATACTAAATCCAATATTATTATTATTATTATTACGAGGGAGGGGAGAAGCGCTCAGCCCGTAGGGGCCATAAAGAACCTGGGAAATAAGATATTATCAGATCTGATCTAAGAAAAAATAAAGCTCCAGTTCATTGAATCAAGAGCCTCTGTCTGTCTCTCCTCTAAAGTATATAACTCTACAAGGACTTTATTTGCAAGTGATCGGGTTCCACAGAATTAGAGATACCATTCCCTTCCGGGGGGTCGATCACCATGCCCAGCCCTTCTAGGGCAGGGTAGGTGCCAAGGCTGGAGCTTGCTACCATCTGCGGCTCGCAAGCCTGCCCTTCCCGTCAGCCTCCTTGGGGCGGGGAAGGTGGCAGACCAGAGGGGTCTAGCAACTATCTACCTACGTGCTTGTGGGCGAATATAGCTAGGCCTGGGACCAGTTGGTCCCACCGCTGAGGGGTACCCCCTCCCATGGGAGACTTCGGTCTCTGCTACTCCCACGCCAGGGAGCCGGAGCCAGGTCGCCATCTGGTAAAGACCCGGGCCGGGAGATTTCCCGGTGAATCAACACCACCTCCTTCCGTGGATCAAACCTGATGACCACCCCCTTTACCAGGTGCTGTTTGACCCTTACGGATTTAGTGCTTTCTTATGAATCATATGCTCGTAGTATACAGTCTTCAGTATTTGGTATATGAGATCAAACTAAAATTAACTCTCAGGAGAAAAACAAGCAAAAGCACACACAATAAACACAGTCACAAACACACTGTTCATACCACCATCTTGTGCAAAGAAAGTAAGAACAGTCTGGCAGCTGAAGACGGGTAGTATTCGACGAAACATAAAATCTTGACAGAATTCACTCTTCATCCTTCGCGTGTCTGGCGTCTCTTGGCAAAACAATGTCAGCTACTGTCCTTCGGCTCGTCCATGCTCCTTGAATTTTCGTTGCACTGTGTTCATTACCGCTGTAACTTGTTCAGCTATCAAAACTTTGGAGTGCCAGTTTCCCGGGCCAGCAAAGCCCCAAGTTACTCACATCAACACGTTTTCTTTCATGAACCAGAAGCTGTTTCATCTATGTCAAGGTTAGAAATTAAAAGTAGGAGGATATACTAAATCCAATATTATTATTATTATTACGAGGAAGGGGAGAACCGCTCAGCCCGTAGGGGCCATAAAGAATCTGGGAAATAAGATATTATCAGATCTGATCTAAGAAAAAATAAAGCTCCAGTTCATTGAATCAAGAGCCTCTGTCTGTCTCTTCTCTAAAGTATATAACTCTACATGGACTTGTACCTCTGTAATCTTTTGACTACCACCCACAGGATGGATATGAGGTGCATAATAAAGATACTAAACTAAACTATGAGAGAAGCAGCTTTCAAAGTCAAATCAAAGTGCTGGTCTGAGGTACCAGAAGGGGTAGGTAGAAGGCAGGTACCGGGATGGGCGTTTGCGGGTTGTGAGGAAGAGTTGATGACTGTGGTGGGTGGTGAGGGTAGGTGTGGCAGTCACTCTACCTCCACCAGAACAAGGCAGTGTCTCTCGTTCATCTGGAAACATAACAAATGAGGATATCTCCGAGAACAAGAGAAAAGTATGCACGAAGTGAAGTGATCCACAGCACGAGTGGAGTGATCCACAGCACGGGTGGAGTGATCCAAACACAACAATACTACCAACGGAAACTATTAGAATAGAGCCAATAATGGTTCCTTTTTCATTCTAAGAATTAGATTTTCAAAAGAGTAAATATCTCTACTGGTGAGGCTAAGGAGGGGGAAAATTGGTGGTATTTACATTCGATCCGAGGAAGGTAAGAAAAGTCTATTTTTGGGTTCAAGATCCTTTTTGCCGCAACAAGGTCCTTCCCCCCAGGAATGAGGAGTGGAGTGGACCAACACGTCACACTCGTCCACATCCATGCTCGGTTTAAGAAGCGAGGGCGAGGCCTCAAGACAAGAGAGGTGAGAGGGGTGTACAGACAAGACCACGTCACCCCACTCTCACCTCAAGACTAGGGAGGTGAGTGGGGTGTACAGACAAGACCACATCACCCGATTCTCACCTCAAGACCAGGGAGGTGAGTGGGGTATACAGACAAGACCACATCACCCGACTCTCACCTCAGGACCAGGGAGGTGGGTAGGATATACAGACAGATCACGTTACCCCACTCTCACCTCAAGACTAGGGAGGTGAGTGGGGTGTACAGACAAGACCACGTCACCCAACTCTCACCTCAAGATTAAGGAGGTGGGTGGGGTGTACAGACAGATCACGTCACCCCATGCTCAACGCTTACCTCAAGACGTGAGGGGTGGGTAAGGTGTACAAGCAGACACGTCAACCCCACTCAACACTCACCTCCAAGACATGAGTGTTAAAGAGTGTAGTGTTGGTGTGGGGCGCTGCTGGAGGAGCCAGACAACAGTCCTACTGCTACTATTGTTATGGTTATTATTATGACCTCTTGTGTCTTGAAGGTCACTTGTATACTTACTCTCACATGACAAGCAGCATGACTTACCCCCCTTCCCTTTTGCTCTCTCTCTCTCTCTCTAGAAAGATTCAGACGAGAATGCGTACTAGTATTTTATATGTTAAATAGGTTTTCTTAACTACTTTCAATTCTTTGAAATGAGAGACTAATATTGATTCTACAGTGATTTTATAGGTATATAATTCTTCAAATATCAAGAGACAGTCATCAAGGGGTCCAAAGTGAAATTGGAGCCACACGAGTCAGTGCTTTCATTAAGTCGGACTCCTCAAATATCTGATTGTTATGACATGTTGCAAATGTGAGTAAGACGAGGAATGAACGATGAAGTGATGTGGTACATAGCAAGGATGCTGCTGGCTAACCCGTCTTGTTGTATAACTGTAACAAGTTGAACAAGAGGTGGGACCTTCATTATGATTACCAATATAGGTAACAGCTCTACTGTGGTGGAGGCTGCAGAGGTGGCCCTTCAAGGGATGGAGAAGGGGGTCCCGTTGATGTTGGTGAAGGGCTCTTGATCGAAGGAACTAGAGTTACTTTTCGCCTAACTTTGGATCAAGCCTGATTACCTCTCATTCTCCAGGCGATGCATTTACCCATACAGGTTTAATGCCTCTCGATGAAAATTACTACTATTATTACTATTATTATTATTACTACTATTACTACTACTACTACTACTACTACTACTACTAATAATAATAATAATAATAATAATCTACTGAAATGAGAGAATCAACTAGGACAAATGAATGGTTCAGATGCGCATCTATGCTACTCCAGAAGATAGAAATGAAATAGGAGGGGGAAGCCGCTTTCCTAAAAATGCTACGCACCTAAGAGAGACATGATCACGACGTGCAAGATACTATGAGGACTCGACAGTGCAGACAGAGGTATAGTTTGGAAGAAAAGCTCCTTGAAGATGGGAGCATAAACTGAGGACGAAGATATATCACGGACGTCAGGATGTGCTTCTTTAGTGTGAGGGTGACTAGAAAGTTGAAGCATCTAGACGAAGTGGTAGAAAATCCATACAAAGGTTTAGGGACAGGTATGAGAGGGCGCACGAGATTAGCAACATTTGGGAATAATTAAGAGGATAGACTGGGAGCAGAGCCTTGACCCCCGTATCCACAGCAATGTAAGAACGTTCTTACGTGGTCTTTTCAGGAGGTCAGAATTATGAAATTGCAATCACGTGAATTCTTCTTCTTCTTCTTCTTCTTCTTATTATTATTATTATTATTATTATATTCGAAAACAAGCGCCAAACCCGTATGGGTCATACAGAGCCTACAAATTTTCAAGTTTGGAGAAGTTTCGTTTTTTTCGCCAGGATGAATCACAAAGACAGAGCCAGAAGCACTGATGACAATAGCCAGGGCAGAGGGACCCACCTTGTAGGGAGTGTGGAGGAGGTGCAGGAGCAGGCAGAGAATGACATAGTAGACAATTAGAAATAAAAACACTGGTAGCACAGATTTTTTTAATACGTTTCGCCCAAGGTTAGGTTTTATGAAGTATACAGGAGACTCGCACACCCTCTGTTGCCATTCTTCACGTTGAAGCTCTCAAGAAACTTAATGAAACTCCAAGCATTAGGAATATTACTCCTGACGAAGGAGTTGTTATTCTTGACAAACGATTACTAGGCCAATATGAATCTTCTGTATAGCGGCCAAGAGTATCACACCTCAGACAATGGACAGAAAAGCAACATCCTCCCTTAGATAAACTAGAAAATTCTCATGCGTTCCACGCAGGGACGTAAACTCGTTACCTCCTCCTTACCAAAACCTGCACACATCCACGGCCTTTCCAAGACACAAACTCAACATTCGGTATCGCACCTCCCACACTAACAGGTGTTTTAGCAGTCAGAACAGCTCAAACCTATGACATTCTGGAGACCTTTCTAGGCTGAATAACATGGCCACTAAAAACAAGACCTCCCTCTTCCCTAAGCCCTCCTTCAATCAATTACCTTTCTTCGTAATTCTGTCACTGCAGACCTGACTTACCTTTTCCTGTAGAAGATTTCATTGACTTCACTGAAGCTTGTGTTAGGTGCCACCTCTTCACCTGCGGCAGTAACATTTACAAAAAAAAATTGAATGGCTGAGGTCACCTCTTAGTGCAGTTTTAGCAAACATCTATTTAGAACACATTGACATGGACCGTTTTAAAGATATCCCATGACACATCATTTGGCTTGAATATGTTGATGATATCTTGGTTAGTGTTCCTAGCCAGCTCAACTTTACTAAGTTCAGAGCTTCACTTAACATGATTAAGTCCTCCATATAATTCACACTAGAAGAGAGAAGGATAGTTACCCTTTATGAATGTCCTACTCATCAAGGATGCAAATACTCTTGAACTCAAATTATTGAGAGAGCCAACCAATAAGGATGACCTAAAACAGTACTTCTCTATGACCTCAACACCAAGAGGGAAGTTATCGTAGATTTCTTCCTCCAAGCACTGCGAATTTCCAGTGGTGACTATCCTTTTAGAAAAACAAGGATATACCGAGGTGTTCACCAACTTAAAAGTTCCCAACACACACACACACACACTATGTACTCCTTCCTAACACACACACACACACTATGTACTCCTTCCTAACACACACACACACTATGTACTCCTTCCTAACACACACACACTATGTACTCCTTCCCAACACACACACACTATGTACTCCTTCCCAACACACACACACACACACTATGTACTCCTTCCCAAAACACACACACTATGTACTCCTTCCCAACACACACACACTATGTACTCCTTCCCAACACACACACATACTATGTACTCCTTCCTAACACACACACACACTATGTACTCCTTCCCAACACACACACACTATGTACTCCTTCCAACACACACACACACACACTATGTACTCCTTCCCAACACACACACACTATGTACTCCTTCCCAACACACACACATACTATGTACTCCTTCCCAACACACACACACTATGTACTCCTTCCCAACACACACACACTATGTACTCCTTCCCAACACACACACATACTATGTACTCCTTCCTAACACACACACACACTATGTACTCCTTCCCAACACACACACACACACACACTATGTACTCCTTCCCAACACACATACACACTATGTACTCCTTCCCAACACACACACACACACACACACTATGTACTTCAAGAACAGCACACCCAAAGATACCAATATCTATAGACGACTGGTCCTCCCCACTATGTTGATTGCCATCACCATCGCCCCGATTCTCAGAAAAGCCAACATGGATATAACAGTTCTTACTACCAAAACTATTAGAGATCACCAAAAGTCCTCAACCCAGAACCATTTGGGCGGCAGAGACCTCCAGACACACCCTCAGGAACATAAATATGTCTGCAGGAGGGATAAACCAACAATGCAAGCGTAGTCCATCGCAACCTCACTAATACCATTGAGTACAATAGTGGAATGTATATGTCAGCTGGACCTATTACCACATTGTTCATGATTCATATAACACACATAAACTTGTTATTTTATCTACACTCACTACACGCCAATACTTAATCTGACGTATACTTGATTTCCCAATTTCATGACCTCGTATGTGACCTGTCTTTCTCCGAAATTGACCTCCATGTGCCCGTTTCCCTTATAAGGCCATGTATTTTGCCCACACCTATATACCCGATAAAGTCCAGCCTGTCGAAACATTGTATAAAAATGATTCTCTATTACTAGTATCTTTATTTCCGCACGTGCAGGAATGGAGTGAGGGATTGACATACCTTGCAGGCAGTGTAGGTGGATTCAGGGGCAGGCTTGGTGAACCCCTCAGTGTCGAAGGCCCCACCGGGGTGTCCACTTTCAGAGGCGACACCGGAGGTGAACGGAAGTCGTCCGTGTCGGTGGTGGTGGTGTCGGCCTCGTCCTCGTCCTCGTCCTCGTCCTCGTCGAGGTCGTCCTCGTCGTCGAGGCCGTCCTCCCTGGAATCCCCGACGCTGCCAGGACTACTAACGCTGTCGCTGTAGAAGGAACCACCAAGGGAAAATTTAAGTGAAGGTATTAGTACTTCCGATGAACGTTGTATCAAGATGCTTCTTATACCATAAAGGGAGGGAAGGGAGGTGCCTCGATATTGGTGAAAAGTTCTTGATCCAAAGACTTGAAGTTATTCTCCCCTTCCTTGGATCACACCTAATTGCCACCCATTGTCAAGGCGATGCACAAACATAGGATTCAGCGTCTCCCTGTATATGTAATATGAAAATTGAAAGGTTCTGCCTCTCCATCTGGAGGAGAGTAAGGGCAGCTAAATACAGCTGTTTGCTCACCGTGAAGCATTACTCATGTGCATACTTAATCCTACCAACATGGCGGGTTGCTTTGTGTGAAGCGACACTTAAAATAGATTCAGTTGTTGTGCAGGTACCACTGCCTGCCCCATCCCACCACCTAGCCAGGTGTGGCCACTGCTGGTATGCCAACTCTAAAAACAATAGTGGATACCCCTCCTCCTTGCTTGGCTAGTTGGTTATTTGGACTCACAGCCTATCGACTGCACGAAGGCATTTAGAATAATTTAATCCCTAAAATAGATTAAAGTAATTTCTTAGGATATATATACTGAGAGACATACACTTCTCGGTGTATATCCAGTGAGTGTCCTTCCTTTTAAAGAACGAACATTGGTGAATAAGGCACATGCACAACACTTGGGTATCTTTATCCTCGAAATGTTTTGCCTGCCTAGCTGGTTTTTTCAGCCAGCTAGGCCGAAACGCTTCGCCTGCGCATTTCGGCAATATACCCTAGTGTTGCGCATGTATCTGGTTCAACAACGAAACCTAAAACACACAGCTTCTTACCTCGATCACTAAACCCACGAACGACTCCCAAAAAGGTGAACAACCATTTCAGTATCACAAAAAAAAAAAATACGCAAAAACACTATTACATTTTGTTTTGGGAGCCTTGATGGTACTGGTGAAGATCGTTTGAGCCGAGGAGAATGCTAGGTCCCAACACTGCAGACCACAGGCGGCCCGTCACTATTTCTCTCTCTCTCTCTCTCTCTCTCTCTTCTAACTTGGCTGACAGATCAAGTCTACACCACTCACTGAGCTCAATGACCCACACGGGTTTAGCGCTTCATATAATAATAATAATAATATATTATTATTATTAATCTCCATTACCTCCAATTCTCAAAGTGCTGTATGAACCCTACGGGTTTAGCACTTCATAATATTCTCACTTACACTGAGGTCATTTTCATTTCCACTTGCATTCTGGTCAATTATATTTATATTATGACACTTTTCCGCTTACATTAGTCACTTCAACTTACATGGTAGTTATTTTCACTTATAAATTGATCATTTACACTTACAAAGTGGTTATTTACACTTACAAAGTGGTCATTTCCACTTATAAAATTATCATTTCCACTTACAAAGTGGTCATTTACACTTAAAAAGTGTTCATTCCCATTTATATTATGGTCACCTCTGTGTACATTAAAGTGGAAATTACTATACAGTCATTTCCATTATGGTCATTCCCATTTATACAGTTGTCATTTCCACTGACATTATGGTCACGTTTTACTTTATGGAAAACAATTATTTTATTTAACGTACAAAACAAAATTTAAGGTTACGCACAAATAATTTCTATGTGCATAACATTATTACAGGACCCGATCGTGAAATATACTTTGAAATCGGGTCCATCTTTTTGAAACGCCCTGTATTTTCTTTATATTTGTATCAAATAATTCTTGCTTACGCCACAATGACTTTATTATCAGAAGGGGAAGCGCTCAACTCGTAGTGGTCATGCAACGCATGGAGGAATGGGAGGCAGCGGGGTTGATTCTAAGGGTAGGGAAAGTCGGATAAATTCCTTTCACTAAAAGATCCTTCCCTTAATCATCGGGGAGTGTTGAACTGCGTTTACTGCTATAAATTTTAAATAAGTCGTCCATTACGACTTATCTTCAGTTTATGGACTTCGAGGCGAATGATAATAGATGTGTCAT
This sequence comes from Cherax destructor, assembly GCA_009830355.1. Lineage (NCBI taxonomy): Eukaryota > Metazoa > Arthropoda > Malacostraca > Decapoda > Parastacidae > Cherax > Cherax destructor. The sequence continues at coordinate 33,539 of WNWK01015797.1, read as the reverse complement.
TAAGCCTCTGATGGTGTGGCAAGAGACAGTGGGGTCACAGTTGGTGCCACTGATACAGATAAGTCAGTTAGTGCTGTCTGTAAGGTCTTCTTCATTTTTGTTTTACACAAGTCAGTTTTTACAGGCTAAGAGCTGTTATCCTACCTCAGCTCATTTCAAAACCTCAGCCATATCTAAGGTATACTACCACCCCCAAGAATGCTACCTACACCAGTCGACTAACACTCTGGTACCTACTTACTGCTAGGTGAACAGGGGCAGTAGGTGTAAGGAAAGATGTCCAACGTTTCCACCCGTACCGGGGTGCAACTGTTAAATACCAGGACCATAATTCGAATCCCGTACAATTTTCTGCTTATCATTTTCTGCTATTTTAACAACATTACAGAAATTATGTTAACGCTGTCAAAACAAGTTAAAATGTTATTAGTTGTATTGCACAACTCAAAATCGATAATTCGTTAAAAATCAAAGGATGTAAATCACAGCAGAATTAATTGTCACTACAGAAAAGTCTCACCTCAGATCATCTGTATCATCAGTAATTTCTTCATTGCTCTGGAAAATGTCGGTGTAGCAGAGGATAAGCAGTTCTCCCAACCTGTTGGCTGCCTGCCCCTGCGTCTCCTTGTCGTCTGGAGCAATCACAACCCGTGCCAGCACCCGACTCAGCGAGACCACGGCCACTGGACAGCTGTCACGGTCAGGATAAGCATTTATATGAACACTCTACCTTTTCTGTTTCTGTCATACACTCCCAGAAAATAAGTAACAAAAACCTGAACAATAACACAAAGAAAAAATATTCTTAGATTATTATAGAATATATTACATTTCACCGATAATAGCCTAATTTTACGTAATATAACCACTAAAAGTTGAAAGTAAAATAAATACATGGAGAGGAATGTGGTGACGACAGAAGTGTAAACACATACAATACTCCTTAGTGGCCTAATTCGTTGGAAACCAAACGATTATTATATATACGAGAACGTAAGTAAGCGGTTCGCCGAAAAAGGACGAGCTGCTGAAATCAATATGCCAGTGAAGGCGATGTGTTGTTCCTGAGGGAACTCACTCAATCTTACTCCTTTTTTTCCTTAAAATCTGAAATAAACAGACACAATATACACACACACACACTTAAAAAAAAAAAAAAAAAAAAGAGGGCCAAGTGTTTATCTCTGACAAATGATAACTAAAACACAGCAATCATCAGCCTCCAGACAGAATACCAAGGTGTGCTAGGCCAACCTCGTGTCAATACAAAAAACTATAAAGCACAATGAGCTGGAGGTTAAGATGGTCTGGGGGTCAACAGATATATGATCATGTGGTACAAGATACCAACACCCTGAGACACCATACAACACTCAAGTGCTCTCAATGCCAACCATTATAACCAGGTTCCTTCGCTGAGGTTTTGACATTTCAAGTTCCACCAATTATCATTATTGCAGAAAAACACTGGACTCGTTAGGATCCAACAGCGCCTGCGAAAATGGAGGCAATAAGATTTGATCCGAGGAGGGAAATTCATCTTCTCAAGAGCACTTCAGCAACATGAAGGCATCCCGTTGAAGACAAAAAGCATTTGTTATTTGGTGGTTATCATTGTTGGTAAAGTTTGTAGTTGTAATCTTCAGCAATAACATCTTGATAAATAAGACACAAAGTGCAACATTTGGGTATCTTTATTGCCGTATTCGACTGAAGAAGCCTACTGTGCAGGCGAAACCTTTCGGCAATAAAGATAACCGAGTGTTTCAAAAGTGCCTTATTCATCAAACTTGTCGCCGTTGTAGACCATCAGGAACATGAAGACAACATCTTGGTGACGTGTCGACGAACATGACACAACACGTAGCTGCTCGTTATCTGCCTTACAGTGTTTGCATGATCTGCTCTACAGTCAGTGCTTCGATGATCTGCTCTACAGTCAGTGCTTCGATGATCTGCTCTACAGTCAGTGCTTGGATGATCTGCTCTACAGTCAGTGCTTGGATGATCTGCTCTACAGTCAGTGCTTGGATGATCTGCTCTACAGTCAGTGCTTGGATGATCTGCTCTACAGTCAGTGCTTGGATGATCTGCTCTACAGTCAGTGCTTGGATGATCTGCTCTACAGTCAGTGCTTGGATGATCTGCTCTACAGTCAGTGCTTGGATGATCTGCTCTACAGTCAGTGCTTGGATGATCTGCTCTACAGTCAGTGCTTGGATGATCTGCTCTACAGTCAGTGCTTGGATGATCTGCTCTACAGTCAGTGCTTGGATGATCTGCCCTATGGTCAGTGTTTGGATGATCTGCTCTACAGTCAGTGCTTGGATGATCTGCTCTACAGTCAGTGCTTGGATGATCTGCCCTGTGGTCAGTGTTTGCATGATCTGCTCTACAGTCAGTGCTTGGATGATCTGGCCTATGGTCAGTGTTTGGATGATCTGCTCTACAGTCAGTGCTTGGATGATCTGCTCTACAGTCAGTGTTTGGATGATCTGCTCTACAGTCAGTGCTTGGATGATCTGCCCTATGGTCAGTGTTTGGATGATCTGCTCTACAGTCAGTGCTTGGATGATCTGCCCTGTGGTCAGTGTTTGGATGATCTGCTCTACAGTCAGTGCTTGGATGATCTGCCCTATGGTCAGTGTTTGGATGATCTGCTCTACAGTCAGTGCTTGGATGATCTGGCCTATGGTCAGTGTTTGCATGATCTGCTCTACAGTCAGTGCTTGGATGATCTGCTCTACAGTCAGTGTTTGGATGATCTGCCCTATGCTCAGTGCTTGGATGATCTGCCCTATAGTCAGAGTTTGGAGGATCTGCTCTACAGTCAGTGCGTGGATGATCTGCCCAACAATTAGTGCTTGGATGATCTGCCATACAGTCAATGCTTGGATGATCTGCCCTATTGTCAGTGTTTGGATGATTTGCCCTACAGTCAGTGTTTGGATGATCTGCCCTACAGTCAGTGTCTGGATGATCTGCTCTACAGCCGTGTTGGATGATCTGCCCTACAGCCAGTGTTGGCATGATCTGCCCTACAGCCGGTGATTGGATGATCTGCCCTACAGTCAGTGTTTGGATGATCTGCCCTACAGTCAGTGTTTGGATGATCTGCCCTACAGTCAGTGTTTGGATGATCTGCCCTACAGCCGGTGTTTGGATGATCTGCCCTACAGTCAGTGTTTGGATGATCTGCCCTACAGTCAGTGTTTGGATGATCTGCCCTACAGTCAGTGTTTGTATGATCTGCCCTACCGCCGGTGTTTGGATGATCTGCCCTACAGCCGGTGTTTGGATGATCTGCCCTACAGCCGGTGTTTGGATGATCTGCCCTACAGCCGGTGTTTGGATGATCTGCCCTACAGTCAGTGTTTGGATGATCTGCCCTACAGTCAGTGTGGATGATCTGCCTCAGTCAGTGTTTGGATGATCTGCCCTACAGCCGGTGTTTGGATGATCTGCCCTACAGTCGGTGTTGGATGATCTGCCTAAGTCAGTGTTTGGATGATCTGCCCTACAGCCGGTGTTTGGATGATGAACGACTCCTAATTAAGCTACCTTTCCCTTCCTAGGATCGAATCTGAGCATGACCTGTTTCTCATGGGATGTGTGACCCTTACTGGTTTAGCGTTTCCCCGTGATGACGTATGTAGTGTACGTACGTAGTACGCTGGAAATGTACGCAATACACTGATAATACTGGTGATGTACTCTATACAATGATAACACTGGTGTACACAATACAATGATGATAATACTGGTGTATACAATACAATGATAACACTGGTGTAAACAATACAATGATAACACTGGTGTAAACAATACAATGATAACACTGGTGTAAACAAAACAATGACGATAATATTGGTGTACACAAAACAATGATGATAACACTGGTGTACACAATACAATGATGATAACACTGGTGTATACAATACAATGATAACCCTGGTGTACACAATACAATGATAACACTGGTGTACACAAAACAATGACGATAATATTGGTGTACACAATACAATGACGATAACACTGGTGATGTACACAATACAATGTTGACACACCACTAATAATGCATCGACCAACGCTGATTTCACAAATTAACTTGTTTATATCGTTGGCCATCATTAAAATCGACTATAAATTTACACAATTTTCAAAAGGCTATTGTTTGCATGTGACACCGTTTAAATATGTTATTGTTTGCAAACTCGAAGAACACGTCCCTGGCATCAAGAGAAAACAGCAGTGTAAACACCACCCCAGGCCCAGGCTTAATGACACCTACCATTCAAGGAAGGAGGAACTGGAATAAATAAACAAATACATGTATATACTATATTTCTTAATTCTTCTCTACGCATTCACCTCGCTAATAAGATCACTGCTATCATAGTAACTCTTGGCCTAGCAGCCTCTATCCTCACCTAATACAAATTTGTCTGCGGCAATCAGGGCCAGGAGCCGAAACCCGACACCTGCATAAATAGGCGAGTACAATTACGTGAGAGCACACGCACCTGTACAAGCTTACGCACGCACGCAAATGCCCTCACGCACATGGATACATAAAAACAAGAAAGAAAAACTGTACTCATTCTATATCACTTTAGTGCCTCAATTTTGTGTTTTAAGAGTTTATAGATTCAAAGAAATTCAGTGAATTATAGTGTAAAGAATAAACAATATTCTGTAGTACATGTTTGGGACCGGGTCGCGGGTGCGGTGACCCCAGAAATAGTATTGAGGTAACCTTCAGGTAACATCAGTGGATATAACTATCGAAGAGAAGGTAAACATTTGCAGACAAAGAAAACGGAGTTTACCAGAGACAGAGCATCAGTTAAACTCTACGGAGTTCGCATGTCACGTTTCAGTATCCGCGGGCAGCCTCAACTTCTTAGTATTTATTACCAACCTATTTCTCTACCCCATTCCCACTCTTCTCACTCACTCCCTTTCTTTCCTTCTCTCTCTCTCTCTCTCTCTCTCCTCTCCCTCCCTCTTTAGCGTTTTCTCCTCTTTCCCCCTCTTTTCTCTCTCCCCACCACCACCAACAGCCTGGCACATCCTTATCACCAATGTTATAAACAAGAGATCACTTTATGTCTCGACACCCACTGGATAACCACCTCATAAGACTTGTAATGTACGAGGCAATAAGATAAGCTGCGTCAGTTACTACACAGCTTATCTTAAGACACAACCCGTCAACCCAAGTTTAGATGAGCTTCGTATCTACAATTTTACCTTTAAAAACGAGGTTTCAGAACCTAAGATGATTACTCCAGCGAGGACGCCAGACTAAGTGGAAAGAGGTGGACCGAGTGTGAATGTTTGGAAAATTAATGCGTAAGGGGAAAATGCGTGAGTGCACTTGGAAGATAAGTGCGTGTGTGAAGTGTGTGTGAATGAAGTGTGTGCGCGCACGTGTGTGTGTATGTTTGGAAGATGGTTGCGTGAGTGAGTGAAAGCGTCAGTGTTTGAAGGACATAGTTGTGAGATCTGAAGAGCACTTGACCTCTGAAGATCACTCAGCGCTCTTGAATAAAACGTAAATTCGTCTTTGCATATGAACACCCAGGGAAGAACTGTTTAACAAAAATATAAGAAAACTACAAAAAAATAGTCGCAGTCCAAAGCATATCCGGAAATCGACCCAAGCCAAGGGCTGTAAGTCACACAACCGAGGCGTCAGCGGCGGTGATAGCAACAACGGAGGCGTCAGCGGCGATGATAGTGACTACGGAGTCGTCACCGGCGATTATAGTGACAACGGAAACGTCAGCGGCGGTGATAGTGACAACGGAGACGTCAGCGGCGATGATAGTGACAACGGAGGCGTCAGCGGCGGTGATAGCGACAACGGAGGCGTCAGCGGCGGTGATAGTGACAACGGAGGCGTCAGCAGGTTTAACGATAGTCCATTTATTATATTAATAGTATACAATACCGACAAGTACACGAGTAAGATAAATGTGCAACAATACCGCAAAAAAATATCACAGCCAGAAGGATTCGAACCAAGTCACAATACATCGCGGTCCAAGCCATAACGAAAGCTGTTCCAAATGAGAGGCCTTGAGTCACGCTATGCATGTGTTAGCGGCGGTGGTCAGCAGTAACTGCGGTCTAAACCAAATCCATAAATTAATGAAAATCACAGATAAGCCACGACACGTTTTAACGAAATGGTAAACTACCTTAATTATTAAGCTGAAACAAAAGAGGGCAGGGAATTCTGGAATTTTAATCAGGTAACACTGCTCAAATTCTGCCACCACGGTAAGGTAATCCAGTGTCAGTGTGGCACGAGTATCTGAGCGCGTGAGTGCCAGTGACAACGTAGAAACGCAAAGCCACCTTCACTCTTATCTCTTCGTTCTGTAAGAGCTCTCGGAAAGTAATCTCTCATAAGAGGTTAACAGGTACAGGAGGAGGAGGAGGAGATGATGATGATTAGTAGGAGGTGGTGTTGAGGAGGACCAATGAAGGAAAGGGACAGCAACTTAGAAGGAAGAAACAAGCTGGAGAGGAGAACGTGGAGCAGCCTGAAGGAGAGGACCTCAATACAGCAGCATTGAGAGAAGCCTCTTGACTTCTTGGTAAGACGTTCACAAGACCCACAACAAATACCCTAGTTGCTACAGTGAAAAAAGTGCCTTGTGAGGGCAGGGGTTGTTCTATAGATGAAAGTAGAGGTACAAGGTAGTATATGGAAGTGCATGAGTATATGGGAGAGCTCAGGTCAATATGGGAGTGCACAGGAATATATGGAAGTACATGGATGTACTATGCATACATGGAAAAGACCGACAAAATAAGATCATACAGTCTATATACTGTCTATTCTGAATATTGTACAGTCTAGGAAGAACAAAAAGGCTCTCTCCCCACCCTATGACCACACTCCTGACACTGAAAAAGTGGACGAGGAGAATTATCATTACACTAACGGTATAACTATACAACTCTGCCTAGTTGATGAATAAGACACAATATTTCACTGGTGTGGCCTGTCCACCTGTAATAATGTCTTCAACTGCTGCGCCGCTCTTTTGGTTCCAGTATATAACTTACCATTTCATGCATCTGCTTTAGTTTTATCAAGGCTGAGGGCCTGAACACATGTTAAAGCTGAGGGACCGAGTATTTTATATGTACTTTCACAGTGACGCAGTGTCAACATTCGCAGCGCTCATGATCGTGGTACGTTTTTAAACAGAGTCACAATGTAAATACTTGCTTTACTTCATTAAAAACATTTTGTTTTTAATAAAGTATTACCAATTTTGATCTCAAGATTAATGTAATTAATGTGTTTTATTGTGCAAATGCTTCGGTCGTGTGCTGCTCACTGTGGCTTAAATCTAGTCCCCAATACCTAAACATTTTTTTTTTTACAAATCTGCACCAAAATCCGAAGGTAACAACATCACAGCTTACCATCGTATAAATGCTGCGAAACAATCTCATTCATAAGAACATTATAAAAGATTAAGTGATCGAGGTCATGAGAAACAACGGCAGGAAAGAGGAAGTGATCGAGGTAAAAAAAATTAAGAAGAGAGTACAAAAAAAGAAAATGTATAAGCTACAGGTAAATGAAAAAATGAGAAAGGCATGAATGAATGAATGAGAGAGAGAGAGAGAGAGAGAGAGAGAGAGAGAGAGAGAGAGAGAGAGAGAGAGAGAGAGAGAGAGAGAGAGAGAGAGAAAGAGAGCCAACAGCAGCACTTCCAATACCACTCACAGAACTCACATTTCCACAACACAGGCAAGCAGCGACACCCACAACACTGAACTACACTAAGGAAGACATTTTAAACGTAGTTCTGTCAGAACACTTATCAGGCAACGACGACAACGCCGACCATAGATCAAGTGGAATGATAAGTGTACTTATGATTGAGCACTCCGTAAGACCCACCCATACAAGCGCCACCCCACTCACCTGTTGTGGAATACACCCCGTGTAACCCCATGACTAGTGTGTAGTAACCCTCACAACCACAAGTGTATTCACGTGTTGCAGTTGCCAACAACCACGAATGAACTAACGCGTTGTGGTTGCCCACAAGAGCCACCACCATTTCACTCCCGTTGTGGTTGGCCACAACAACCACTATTTTGCCCACCTTTTGTGGTTGCCCACAAAAACTGTTATTGTACCAACGTGTTCTCACTGCCCACAGCATCAACAATCATTTTACCCACGTGTTCTGGTTGCTCACAACGACCATCAGTGTACTGTCGTATTGTGGTTGCCTACAACAACCAGCACCAGTGTACTCACGTGTTGTGGTTGTCTACAACAACAACCATCAATGTACTGTCGTATTGTGGTTGTCCACAACAACCAGCACTAATGTACTCACGTGTTGTGGTTGTCTACATCAACAACCAACATCAGTGTACTCACGTGTTGTGGTTGTCTATAACAACCAGCACCAGTGTACTCACGTGTTGTGGTTGTCTACAACAACAACCATCAGTACAGTCGTATGTGGTGGCTAAAAACCAGCACCAGTGT
>WNWK01015797.1:0-20000 GCA_009830355.1 Cherax destructor | reverse complement strand
TACTTACTGATTCTATTTTCCTTGTATCCCATCTACCTTTTACTCCCACTGTAGCTATAACTAAAAAGTGATCTGATATATCTGTAGCCCCTCTATAAACATGTACATCCTGAAGTCTACTCAACAGTCTTTTATCTATCAATACATAGTCCAACAAACTACTGTCATTACGCCCTACATCATATCTTGTATACTTATTTATCCTCTTTTTCTTAAAATATGTATTACCTATAACTAAACCCCTTTCTATACAAAGTTCAATCAAAGGGCTCCCATTATCATTTACACCTGGCACCCCAAACTTACCTACTACACCCTCTCTGCATGTTTCTCCCACTTTAGCATTTAGGTCCCCTACCACAATTACTCTCTCATTTGGTTCAAAAGTTCCTATACATTCGCTTAACATCTCCCAAAATCTCTCTCTCTCCTCTACACTCCTCTCTTCTCCAGGTGCATACACGCTTATTATGACCCACTTTTCGCATCCGACCCTTATTTTAATCCACATAATCCTTGAATTTACACATTTATATTCCCTCTTTTCCTTCCATAACTGATCCTTCAACATTATTGCTACCCCTTCCTTAGCTCTAACTCTCTCAGATACTCCTGACTTAATCCCATTTATTTCTCCCCACTGAAACTCGCCTACCCCTTCAGCTTTGTTTCGCTTAGGGCCAGGACATCCAACTTCTTTTCATTCATAACATCGGCAATCATCTCTTTCTTATCATCCGCACTACATCCACGCACATTATAATATATAAATATTATAATGTGCCTAATAAGCCTAATTGGTCAATTAGGCCAAACTCCCTTAAAAATTGGACTTTTCCAACTTAGAAGCCTCACCTAACCCAACCTAACGTATTTGTTAAGCGAAATTCTACTAAATGTACCATAGGTCACTTTAAATATATTTAATATTAGTTATATATATATATATATATATATATATATATATATATATATATATATATATATATATATATATATATATATATTTAGTTACATTCAGATTGATTTTCGCAAATTTATGGCATAAACAAATTTCTGCTTAACTCTCTGGTTTGGCTTATTCGCAAGATATAACACACACACACATACAAGAGCTATGACTCGACCCGTGCAACCACAATTAGGTGAGTACACACACACACCCAAACTCACACACACCCACTCACACATACCCCCCGGTGGCCTGGTGGGTAAAGCTCTCGCTTCACGCACGGAGGGCCCGGGTTCAATTCCCGGCGGCCCAGAAACATTTCGAAGTGTTTCCTTACATACACACACACACACACACACACATACAACAGGCCTAGTGTCTAATCGACATGTGCCTAGGACAAAATTGTATCTAACACACACACACACACACATACCCACACATACCCCCCCCCCCACACACACCCATATTCAGTGGCACTTTTAATAGGCATACCTGTATACCTTGTTAATGCAAATATCTAATCAGCCAATCACGTGACAGCACCTCAATGCCTAAAAGCATGCAGACATGGTCAAGAGGTTCAGTTATTGCTCAAACCAAACATCAGAATGGGGAAGAAATGTAATCTAAGTGACTGATCGTGGAATGATTGTTGGTGCCAGACGGGAAGGTCTGGGTAGCTCAGAATCTGCTGATCCTCTGGGCGTTTCCCGTGCAACAGTCTCTAAGAGTTTATAGAGAATGGCGTGAAAAAGACAAAACATTCAGTGAACAGCAGTTCTGTGGGCGAAAAGGCCTTGTTAATGAGAGAGTTCAGAGAATGGCCAGACTGGTTCAAGGTGACAGTAACTCAAGTAACCACGTGTTACACCAGAGGTATACAGAAGAGCATTATGAACAGACACGTCAAACCCTGAAGTAAATGGGCTACAACAGCAGAAGACCACACCGGGTTCTACTCCTGTCAGCTAAGAACAGGAAACTGAGGATACAGTGGGCACAGGCTCACCAAAACTGGATAGTTGAAGATTGGAAAAACGTCGCCTGAATTGACGAATCACGATTTCTGCTGCGACATGCAGATGGTATGGTCAGAATTTGGCAAAAATTAAAAAAACATGAATCCGTGGATAAATCCTGCCCTATGTCAATGGTTCAGGCTGATGGTGTAATGGTGTGGAGAATTTCTTGGCACACATTAGGCACCATAATACCAAATGAGCATTGTTTAATGTCACAGCCTACATGACTTTTGTTGCACATCCCTTTAAAGACACAGTCTATCCATCTTCCAATGGCTACTTCCAGCAGAGCATCTCGCCATGTCACAAAGTACATGTCATCTCAAGCTGGGTCCATGAACATGACAATGGGTTCAGTGTACTTGAATGGCCCCCACAGTCACTAGATCTCAATTCAACAGAGCACCTTTGGGATGTGGTGGAACAGGGAAATTCGCAGCATAAATGTGCAGCAGATAATGTGCAGCAGATAATGTGGAGCAGATAATGTGGAGCAGATAATGTGCAGCAGATAATGTGGAGCATATAATGTACAGCAGATAATGTGCAGCAGATAATGTGGAGCAGATAATGTGCAGCAGATAATGTGCAACAGATAATGTGCAGCAGATAATGTGCAGCAGATAATGTGCAACGTGATGCTATCACGTTTACATGAACCAGAATCTCTCAGGAATGTTTCCTGCACCTTGTTGAATCCGTCCCACAAAAAATTCAGGCTGTTCTGGACGCAAGAGTAGCCTTACCCAGTACTAGAAGAGTGTACCTAATTAAGTGGCCAGTGAGAGTATTTGCTTATAAAAAGCAAAGATCTCAGCTATTAACATTATGGTCACTTGCATTTATATTCATCAAAATTTAGATAAGCCGAACATATTAAAAATCATTGTTCTTATTTAAACAATCATTGCATTTTTACAATTCATTATAATTATTTAAATTAGGTTTTGCTGCTTCCTGCCCTAATCAATCACATACAGTTACATGTGTATTCATCATAATTAAGTTCTTATTTCATCATTAATTCACAGAATTAACGATGTAATAAGAACTTAATTATGATGAATAAACCGCTAATTCCCAGGCTATCCATCTCCCCTCATGGCAGTAATACATCTACTTTTAAAACATGTCACATACTTAACTGCGTATCTACCTATGTACAGTCCTTAACTACCTACCCACCTACATACAGAGCCTACCTTCATGTACCTTCGAACCTACCCACGTATGTACTTACCTACCTGCCGTGAGACAAGGCAGAAGTAAAACTACAAAAGCATTGAAAATAACTTACTATAACATGAAGAAAAATGTAAATATCCAATGAACAATAATATTAGTAATTATCACTTTGTCATTATTATCATAAATAATTTTAATATACACTACTGCAGTCAGCTATTAGGCCTCTTATACTGCTCCTCTATACAAGGCAATTTTTCGAAAATGCATCTGAAGAAGTCCAAACGCTATTAAATTTTGGGGGGTTTATAGGAGGTAATCTGTAAACAGATTTAACACATTCGGTGAAGGTAACGCACTAGGTAAACAAAGCATCATTACACAGAGGTGTATGTACGGAGCGTGGCTTTCTCAGCACCACGGGCAGGGTGACTAACTAGCATCTACAGTCTGCTCTCAGCCACCGTCTGGAAACAACCTCATTCTTTCAGCGTATATATGCTGATAGTTTACTTTAATCCCTATTTAGGGAATTAAAGAGTTCTTGTCAGGTGGTGAAAAGGTTACCGTGCAGCCTTACTGTCCCTTCACACAAATAACCCGCACATAAAAGACTGAAATAACGACGTTTCGGTCTGACTTGGACCATTAACAAGTCACACAACTTGTTAATTTTCCAAGTCGAAGCGAAAAGTCGTCATAAGTTTCAGTCTTCTTTGTGCGGGTTATATGTGTATTGTGCCAGTTACGGTACTGTGACTTTTTTATTCTGTACCGACGCCTAGTGTAGTCGATACGCTTTAAACCCCATTAACCAACCAACCAACCACATCAAAAGTTTGACAGTCAAATGAGGGAAGGTTACTGGCACCAAGGGGCGCTGTATCAGTCATTGAAACAAACAAATATGCCGAGGAGAAGGCCTCTTTCTGTATATAAATCAAGTTCACTATATTTCCTATTTAGACAGCTTTAAATACTGCATTTCTCATTTTCTATTCTGAAGGTTTTTCAATAACGTGACATTTTACAATGTCAGTCATATTGGATGTCAAACTGCACGCACTTGTGTTGAGAAAAATATAACCCCCCCCCAACCCGTCTTGCACTCCCAGCTGAACTTTGTCATCTGAAGGGTTATTATTGCAATATATACCTGAAAAAATTTTGTTAGGAGGATAGGACGTATACTTGGTGTCAGATGGCCTCTTTCCCATTTCACAACATGAGTACTTGTTGTCAGCTGCCCTATCACTTCACAACTCATGATTTATATCATTACGTATTAGACAATATCTCATCCTACACTAGAAAGGCCCTACAAAAAATCCTGATGCATACCAGTGTAACGCCCGTATCGTTAGCAAGTACCTCGGTCTGCTCCATGTCTTGTTCAACATACCTAGCTAAATATTCATATAATGACAAATTTAGGCCCTGTTACCTTTCAGTGAGAAGAAGTAATTGTTACCTTATTTTACCATGAATAATAATAATAATAATAATAATAATAATAATAATAATAATATTATTATTATTATTATTAATAAACTACCAAAAGCATCATTTTGGTGACATGATTTAGGATTTAGTTTGAAAATGAGACTAGGCATGGTCTACATTACCACCGCCACTACTACTATTACTGCTACTACTACTACTACTACTACTACTAATAATAATAATAATGTAATGCTAATAATTAATGGTTATTATTAAAGCCTGATAAGAGAAGCGTGTATAATACAAAATAAAGAGGCATCTGACCTGCTGCCATCTGGAGAAGGAGAGGAGCCACTTCTGGAGGGAGCAGTGGGTGAGGCAGTTCGTCGAGGAAGAGCCGCAGCAGACCCGTAGCCACAGCAGAATCTGAACCTGCGTGAGGACCATCAGTACCAGGGAAGTACAGGGTCACGTCATTACAATGTTTACTTTCAAAAGCATGTTATCTCAAACCCCCTCCCCCTCACCCAGCCTCCTTACGTTCCATGCAAAATACTGACCGGACCGGAAGAGATATAGCTGAATTTATCACAACTGAAATGCTGTGAATTCTGGGCAACATAGGAACTCTTAACCTAACCCTGTATGAACCCTCGTATATATATATATATATATATATATATATATATATATATTTTTTTTTTTTTCCGTATCTTACATAAACCTTAATATAAACGTGTAAATAAAAAAAATATATTTTTTAAGGGGGGAAAAATAATTACCATAAGCCACTTATGCATTAATTTTTGTAATGTGAGGGGAAGGAGGAATGTAAACATGTTTGTATTGTGTATGAAGGTAAAGCCAGGGAATCATAGCGTTGTTACGCTACTGTGAGGTGTGGTCTTTGTTAGTATGATGTGACTGTGAGGTGTAGATTGCCCCTTTATAAGCCTGCTTGTCATGTTTCCTTTTATAGTTCCTTGATAATGTGAGTAGTCACGAAAGCGCTTGGAATTCCTCTATTTTTTCATAGTGGTTGTCTTGCATATATGTATGATATATATATATATATATATATATATATATATATATATATATATATATATATATATATATATATATATATATATACGTATTCATCTACATATACATATACATACAAAGTAAATTTACATATGTATATGCACAAATACACATACATACATACGCAAATACATATACACATGTACTGTATACATATAAATGTGCACACACGCACAGAAAGTTAAATGTTAACGTATATACACGTATATTTTTTTAGATTTGACTTTATTAAAATTTTATGTCCACCCTCCAATATTTCTCTTGCATGCATGGAGTTCAGTGGGACAGAGAGATGGCAGGGAAGTCAGTAGACGTGATGATGGAATATGTGACAACAATTTGCAAGGAAGCTGAGGAAAGGTTTATACCCAAGGGTAACAGGAGAAGCGAAAAAGACAGGATGAGCCCATGGTTCACCCAAAGGTGCAGGGAAGCCAAAACCAAGTGTACAAGGGAATGGAAGAGGTACAGAAGGCAAAGACCCTGGAGAATATGGAGAGCAGTCGTAGAGCCAGAAATGAATATGCACAGATCAGAAGGGAGGCCCAAAGACAGTACGAGAATGACATAGCAGCGAAAGCCAAATCTGACCCAAAGCTGCTGTACAGCCACATCAGGAGGAGAACAACAGTCAAGGACCAGGTGATCAGGCTGAGGAAGGACGGAGGGTAGGTCACAAGAAATGACCGCGACGTGTGTGAGGAGCTCAACATGAGATTCAAAGAGGTGTTCACAGAGGAGATAGAAGGGCCTCCAGAAAGGAGGAGAGGTAGGGTACACCATCAGGTACTGGACACAATACACACAACTGAGGAGGAAGTGAAGAGGCTACTAAGCGAGCTAGATACCTCAAAGGCTATGGGGCCGGATAACATCTCTCCATTTGTCCTGAGAGAGGGAGCAGAGGAGAAATGTGTACCCCTAACAATGATCTTCAACACATCTATCGAAACAGGGCAACTACCTGAGGTATGGAAGACAACAAATGTAGTTCCAATTTTTAAAAAAGGAGACAGGAACGTAGCACTAAACTACAGACCAGTGTCACTGACATGTATAGCATGCAAGGTCATGGAGAAGATAGTCAGGAGAAGAGTGGTTGAGCACCTAGAAAGGAATGAGCTTATCAACGACGGCCAACACGGTTTTAGGGACGGGAAATCCTGTGTCACAAACCTACTGGAGTTCTACGACAGGGTGACAGCAATAAGACAAGAGAGAGAGGGGTGGGTAGATTGCATATTCTTGGACTGTAAGAAGGCGTTTGACACAGTTCCACACAAGAGATTAGTGCAAAAGTTGGAGGACCAGGCAGGAGTAACAGGGAAGGCACTACAATGGATCAGGGAATAGCTGTCAGGAAGACAGCAGCGAGTCATGATACGTGGTGAGGTGTCAGAGTGGGCGCCGGTGACGAGCGGGGTTCCACAGGGGTCAGTCCTGGGACCAGTGCTGTTTCTGGTATTTGTGAACGACATGACGGAAGGAATAGACTCCGAAGTGTCCCTGTTTGCAGATGATGTGAAGTTGATGAGAAGAATTCAGTCGGACGAGGACCAGGCAGAACTACAAAGGGATCTGGACAGGCTGCAAGCCTGGTCCAGCAATTGGCTCCTGGAGTTCAACCCCACCAAGTGTAAAGTCATGAAGATTGGAGAAGGGCAAAGAAGACCGCAGACGGAGTACAGCCTAGGGGGCCAGAGACTGCAAACCTCAATCAAGGAAAAGACCTTGGGGTGAGTATAACACCAGGTACATCTCCTGAGGTGCACATCAACCAAATAACTGCTGCAGCATATGGGCGCCTAGCAAACCTAAGAACAGCATTCCGACATCTTAATAAAGAATCGTTCAGAACCCTGTACACTGTGTACGTTAGGCCCATACTGGAGTATGCAGCACCAGTTTGGAACCCACACCTAGCCAAGCACGTGAAGAAGCTCGAGAAAGTGCAAAGGTTTGCAACAAGACTAGTCCCGGAGCTAAGGGGTATGTCCTACGAGGAGAGGTTAAGGGAAATCGACCTGACGACACTGGAGGACAGGAGAGATAGGGGGGACATGATAACAACATATAAGATACTGAGAGGAATTGACAAAGTGGACAGAGACAGAATGTTCCAGAGATGGGACACAGCAACAAGGGGACACAGTTATAATTTCGAGGTGTTCAATACCTTAGCCCTTAGAGGCTATGAGACTGAATACGTACCAAAGCTAATGGACTCTTAACATCTTAAAAATTACGGTACCTCTCCATTCCTTTTACTGTCTCCAGCATTAAAACCGCCTCTGTATTCGATTGATGAAGCCTGTTGTGCAGGCAATAATGATACCAAAATTTTGCACGTGTCTTATCAACTTGTCGGTATTATATATCATTAATATAATAATGTTAGATTAACACGAATTTAAGAGACCAATAAGAGAGAATTCAACAGGCATGTTATGTTAGGCTACGCAGCTTCTCAAAATTTACGGTGGGAATGTTACGCTATATTGAGAAAGCAAAGTCGAATTTACAGTAAGATTTTACAAGCTACTGCTTCTCATATATACGATAAACTTTCTTTTGAAACTATTTTATATAGCACGTACTAGGAAGGCCTTTTCACATGTTATTCAATTTTGGATGTATTTTTCCAATCTGCGTGTCACATCTCGACCACAATCTATTCCTTGTCTCGTATTTTTTACACCTTGTGTAGCAATACATAGCTTGGCAGTGGTGGAGATCAAGTATACGGTAACACAACCCACGCTATATTATAATATGGATCCCCAGAAGGAAAGAGAGCCGATGGGAGAGAGAGTTTAAGGCTGGAAAGGTAAACATCTTGCTCCCTGCCACTGGAAGCTGCACTCATCTCGTCGTCAGCTCAGTGCCAAGAGAGTTAGGTTAGGTTAGGTAAGGTTCGTCAGGAAACAGGACAAGTGTTTCCTGACGTGGGTCATAGTCATATGATGACCCGCCGCTGGAGCTTTTGGCCTTCCGCTGGCTTACCGGTCCACCCCTTTAAAAATTATGGTCATAGTTATAACCATTTTATTGCCAAAAGTGTGTTTAAACAAGTACTCTCGTTAAGTTCACTGAGCACATCCTCCCGACTCCAGAAACAAAATCAACTGTTATCAATGTTCATTCTTTCTCTCAGCTAAAAGACTGAGAGAAAACATATCAAGCCAGCTGCTCAGGCAACTCTAGTGAAAGAAACCATCACACCATCAATACCAGACCTGGGATTTATACGCAAATAAAAGAGACTCTTAAATATAAACTGCACGAACCCAGCTGATAAAATATATTCAGTTTCTATAAAGCATCAAGTGTATTACAATGTGTGACTTGGAAGAAATAGCATGTTGTTGACAAGTATGAAAGCACCGACAAGTGTCAGAATAAACTTTTATTGGGACAACGTTTCGCCCTGTGTAGAGCCTTATCAAGCTCTACATAGAGTGAAACGATGTTCCAATAAAACTTCGTTCTACATCATTTGTCTTGGTCTTCCTGGAAAGTGACATATGACCAATTAAACTACGAGAAAGGAAAGTGTGCACACAGGAAGGTTGTTCCAGCTACCGTACTTAACTTTACACTACTCCAGTATGGTACTTAACTTTAAACTGCTCCAGCTACAGTACAGTGTCTTTAAATTGTTCCAGCTACGGTACTGCAACTTGAAATTGCTGTGGCAACGGCACTGTGACTTATTATATCACTTCTGTCTCAGATGATCCTAAAACTTGATGGCACCGTTTATATTCACACACGATGACTAAGTCAACTTTTCTATATTTCCACTAAGTGACACTTTTTCAGCAAGTGTCATTATCCCACATGTTCGGTCAACTATAATTTTCTTGAAGGAATTCACTAACAATCTGATTTCTTGATTTTAATACATTTATGTCATCCGCAAAATTTTGATATACTCATTTCGTTACATCATTAACATGAAGAATATCACCGAGACTAAGTGCTGATTCTTGTGGCACTCGTTCGTATGACTTTAATATACCACAATCACCTGCGCTCACCGACTCACGTTACGTATTTAAATGTTAATTGCTTTCAAGGATACATACTGCGCTCCCACAGAGGCTTCGCTATTGCCACAAATATTATTGTATTTGTGGGAAAGTGCTAAATTTGTAGAGGCAATATAGCACATGGGGAATATTAGGTAATAATGTTATATTCAAAAAAGAGCGTGTAGTTACAATTCGTTAGATCAAGAGCCTTCAACAACACGGCACCCCCCCCCCCCCTCCTTCCTCCTTCCCTCCTTGAAGACGCCGTTACTACAAGCATCTTCCATTGTTTCCCCACCAAAGACTTCCGAGGAAACAGCTATAGAGCGACTTGCGATTCCAGGAAGAGCTTTCTAACTGGATCAATACTACAACAACCACCCAGGAATGCTTACTCTCTCTCGCTCTCTTTCTCTCCCTCTGCCCCTGGCTACTTGCAGGAGCTTATGATCTTATGATACTCACTTTGACCTTATTCTTTTTATTACACTTATATTGTACTAATTCACTCCACTGTTTAAAATTCCGACTTCACTTCAGAAAATGCTAGAGATAGTATTCTCGGGGAGCTGCAATTTTAGTCAATATGTTTAGCAAGCGAATAATTGAATTACTTTCGTCTTTACCAAAACCTTCCATAGGAGATTTTACAACGTACCACAGGGGTAAGGTACACTGGGAGATAAAGGTAATCCAAAAGACAAAAGTAACATAGGGGAAGAAGTATCGAGAGTGACTTACCTGGGGGCGTATCCTGGACTTCAGGGTCAACGCCAGCTGCTTCTCGCTCCAACAAGAGTCTGGTCCTCACCTCTTCTGCACACCAGTTCTCGCTCACCAATGTGTCATAGTCAACACCTGTCAGCATAAACACCTTCGACTATTATCCTGGTAACAATAATGTGAAGATATATGAAAGTTTTAAACGCATTTAGAGGTAAATAATTTGATCAAGCCAGTTTGGCTGCATGTTATGGACAACATCATTTCAGTTTATTATAATTTTTGCATGCAACTTTACGGTAATGGTAAATCCTCCCAGTACAGTCATGTAACTACCATATACGTTTATTCTTATATACAAACAGTGGCCACTTTATTAAATATACCCTTCTAGTACTGGGTATGGCTCCTCTTTTCCCCAGAACAGTCGAATTCTTCGTTGCACGGATTCAACAAGATGATGGAAACATTCTTAGGTATCCTGGTCCATGCTGACATGTTCCACCACATTCCAAAGGTTTACGCCAAATTTTGACTCTACCATCTGCATGTTGCAGAAGAAATCATGATTTGTCAGTCCAGGCGATGTTTTCCCAATCTTCAACTGGACAGTTATGGTGAGCCTGTACCCACTGTAGCCTCAGTTTTCTGCTTTTAGCTGACAGGAGGGAAACTGGTGTGGTCTTCAGCTTCTGTAGCCCATCTACTTCAAAGTTCAACGTGTTGTACATTTTGAGATGCACCTCTACATACCATTGTTGTAACGATGGTTAGACACCACTGTTTTAACTACGGTTTAGAGTAGTATAGTAACTTGCAGGGTAGCTGGGAGGAAGGATGAAGTATACTGCCGTAGACTAGTTTCTTTACTGGAGTACTCGGGTTCACAGCGGGCAGTGAGGTGTGCCGAAGCCAGTCCGGGAGAGAAGATGCTGACAGAAGGGCCGCTGGTCAAGGCGTGAGGAAGAGGCGTAGTCGGGTAGGACCACCTTGATTCCTGACCTCTGGAAGGAACTTTAGGAACTAGGCGTACACAGTAACTCGCTCTAGTGAAGAATATGAGAACTATGCACGTAGGATTACTGTCTACATCACTGTCAATGTATTTTCGCCCACAGAACTGCCACTCACTGCATGTTTTTTTTTTCATACCTTCTCTGTGAAGTATAGAGACTATTGTGCGTTAAAATCCCAGATCAGCAATTTCTGAGATACTCAATACCTGATACCCGTCTGGTACCAATAATCATTCCACGATCGAAGTCACTTAGATCACTTTTCTTCCCCATTCTGATGTTTGGTCTGAACGACAACTAAACCTCTTGACCATGTCTGCATGTGTTTAGGCATTGAAGTGCTGCCAAGTGAGTGGCGGATTAGATATTTGTATTAACGCATAGTGGCCACCGAGTGTATATGAGAAATGATACATAGCAATGCAAAGGGATCAGGTCCCTACCAGCGAGATTAAAGACATACATCAAAGATTTTAAGAAAAATCTACTAAGCTGCTTCTTTTTCAGGATATAACAGAGAAAGGGAAGTCAGAGAGGCAATGACTATAAAAATTTACAAATACTAATAAATAAGCAACGAAAAGAGTTAACAATTGACGATGATTTCAAGTTTTACAGGATGTTAGCACGAGAGCAGGACATATAACTTACCGTGTGTGAGTAGGAAACAACAGAGGAGGTGGACCAGGGTGGGCACGCCATGACTGTTAGTATCCTCGCCATGGGCGGCCATTACCTCGTCCAGCGGGCGACCCAGTATACCCTGCACGCCCACACCAGCGCCCTTCATGTCTGCGAGGAGCGAGTGTACGGCGTGCGCGGGGGCGTGCAATGGGTCTGGAGGAATGGTGGTGGAGTGATGCTTGCAGCTGGAACTGGACCTCCCGCCCATGGACACAGCCAGGAACCTACGCACCCTAGACAGGGTGCTCTCTCCGCCCTCCTGCAACACAACACCCACAGTCTCATCTACCTCACTGGAAACACTATTATTGTTATGTGGATAATGACACTTATGTACAATTCATCAGATCAAGAGCCTTTCTCCAGTAATACAGCACTTTCCTTGAAGAGGCTATTACTAAAAGTATCTTCCAGTATTTCTCACCAATATTCTGGGCAAATATAGATGTACAGTTGCTTGCTATTCCACGAAGTCCTCTCAAACTGGAAGCCACTAGTGGCTTTATCAGTCCTAAATTAAGA
This sequence comes from Cherax destructor, assembly GCA_009830355.1. Classification (NCBI taxonomy): domain Eukaryota; kingdom Metazoa; phylum Arthropoda; class Malacostraca; order Decapoda; family Parastacidae; genus Cherax; species Cherax destructor. The sequence continues at coordinate 7,330 of WNWK01015797.1, read as the reverse complement.
TTAATAAAGTCCCTCGTAGCGAAATGTTTCCATTAAAAAATATCCTGAACTGTACATAAGTGAGGTTATCCAGTGTCGTTATCGCCATACTCTTTACAACTATTATTGCTGTGTGGACAAAGATATGCGTACGGAAAAGTAGCCTTGATCTAGATAACGTTTCCCTCTATGAGCTTTTGAAAGGAAAAACATGAGAAGCTCTACGCTGAACGAAACGTTTAAATTAGTGTTTGTTCTACATACTTGTGTCTTTGACCACACACGTATATAGGTGTTACACCCTATAACTGTTGCAGATCTCCGGGTACGATATGTAAACCTCTCATTAAAAAAAAAACTGTTAAATATTATTATTATTATTATTATTATTATTATTAAATTAAAATGGAGCTCTAAACCCGTGTGGGTCACTTTAGGAAAGCACTAATTAAAAAAAAGCAAGAGAGGCCATGTGACACAGCATGATGTTGGGTCTTCGTCTTTGTTAATAGTGCTGGCCTATCACTTTTTACGCCATTGGAAAATTATCAGTGTTATTAATACCGCGTCTTAAAAATGAATATACAAATCAAACCGCAGAATGTACAGCAATAATGTGTTTAAAAAGCACCAAATCACAGCAGTTGATGCAGTCACAAGTAATCATATCCCTTCTTGGAAACCACAGAACCCACACTGAGACAAAAGCAGTTAATGTGAGCACTAGAATTTCAGCCTCACAATGAAGCGCCCTTCTGCAAAATTGGTTGACTAAAGATTTCCTTAGTGTGAAGACGATACTGTATTATTTTATTATTGTCTTCTGCCTCCATGTAGGTTTACTCCTCAGTGCTTGTTGAGCTTTACTACCTGGACATCTCCTCTTGCTCTCTGCACTTTCTTAGTCCTCTTCACTCTAAACAGTTCATACCCTCAGTTCAAGCACTGGTGTGTGTGTGTGTGTGTGTGTGTTGTTTATTATCTTTCTTATTCTTTTTTGTGTCAAGGTCAGAGCTGTGCTTGTGGTGTCACGTCTTCAGTTTGTCTCATAACTTTGTTAAAGTTCCCAGTGACGCAGCACACAGTCTCCTCTTGCATCCCACTGGATCACTCTGCCACTATTTATAGACTTTTTTTAAGTAAATCGATAAACCCTCTAGTTGTGAATATTGTGAATATTTTGTCTTCAGTTTTAACCCATAATTTGTAGGAGAAACTTTAGCCGATGTTTGGGTCCGTCTCAAACCATTAAGTCACAACAGATGTGACTTGATATTTGTGAATTAACAACAATGATCCAGAATGGATCGAAATGTAGTCTAAAGTTCCCTCTCTAACTGATGATTAGTTGTGAATTGTATCAATATTGGTAGAATTACCGACAGTATGTTAAGTAAAAGGACACAAATGCACCTAATGTGACATTTTATTGTGGCAACGTTTCGCTCTCCAGGACAATCTACTCCATGGACACAGAGGGTATATATATAGGCTCTGAGCCTATATATACCCTCTGTGTCCATGTATTGTTTGTAACGGCTTGACAAAGCTCCTGGAGAGCGAAACGTTGACACAATAAAATGTCACATTAGTTGCATTTGTATTCTTTTACTTAAGATAGTTGTGAATTGTTGCACCCACGGTGTTGTTACTTTTAGTGTGATGAGTACTGACCTGGGGCTGACATTTAGTGTGTGCAGCACCATGCTGCTCACAACAGAACGAGGGTCGACGCATGGCTCGCACGTCCCTCGATGGCTGCTCGTAAAAGCTGCCTTCTTAGGGAAGTGCTGGTGGCGGCGTCGAAGGAGCGTAGAGGTGACGGCAGCGGCGTCCTCCCAACGCAGCAGGGAAAACCCCGATAACGGTGGTGTCTTGGTAACGCAGTCGCGGGAGCCTCGGTGGTGGGGGTACTGGTGTTGAGGAAGGTCCAAACGGTGCCTGGGGGGTTCCCAGGGGCCCTGGTGGCTCTCCTGGGGTGGGGACGCGGCAACAGATGAGAGACTCCGTGATTACTGTGACTTGTTCACTGGGCACTACTGGGAGTGACTGCAGCACACGAGGATCTCCTGTCCCCACACCCGCTGTCGTAAACAAGAAATAAACAAACGTGAGTCACTTAACATTAGTATCAAATAATGGTGCAACATAAATATTCAGTCTACGGTAAAAATAACACACGTGATGCAGTAATACAATATTAATCATGCATTAGAAATATGAACCACACATAAGAAATATTAGCCATGCAGTAGAAATTTTAACCATGGACGAAACGGCAGCACAAATATTTACCATCCGGTACAAATATTAACTATGCAGAAGAAATATTAATTATGCAGTAAAAATATTAACCATATTTACCATTTACCTGGAACACTAACCAGTTACATGGCAATTTACTTGTGATAAGAAAGGGCTAAACACAAGCGACGAACAAAATATACCCTCATCTAAACAACTAATACAAAATCAATGTTAATCTGAACTCCTGGATTCAAATTAGATCTAAGTTAGCCCTAGGTCTGGTCTGGGTTAACCAGTCACGAGTTGTTAGGAATAAATTAACGCTTCTCGTTCTACATTCACTAGTCCTTGAGTCAACAGAATCCATCACCTGCTTTGGCACTTCATACCTTTAGTGCCGGGCAAAACACTTGATAAATTAGAAGGTAAAATCATTTTAGATAACATTCGCAACATTCCACGTAAATGTTAATCCAACCAGACACAGGCGTAAATCTGAATTATATGTTCAACACCTGTTCTCTATCTCAGTGCCTGACAATCTTCCAGCCAAGAAAATTTAATTTCTCCTTTTACGTAGCTCTATGCTTGCGTATTTACTTACAATTCATTTTTTTTTTTCATTGCATAATTGTGATTTAAAAGGTTAGTGTTGATTTGCAGATAGTTTAATCTGTGCGGGCCTTTAGCCTACAGGTTGAAATGAAAATCTTACCATTTCGTGAAGCTAACATATTGTTTAAGTGTTGGGACCCGAACTAGTGACTGAACCTATACCCTGCCCAGGGCTTCTCTATGTTGAACACTAGATACATGAACATAATGAGTTCACCTGGTAACGTGTGATTGAACCTATACCCTGCCCAGGGCTTCTCTATGTTGAACACTAGATACATGAACATAATGAGTCCACCTGGTAACGTGTGACTGACAGGTTTCTATTTGTCAAGTCAACGTATTTCTAAGACAAATACATTATTGAACGATATAAATGCTGAAGATTTTATACAGAATTATGTTACCATAGTTGCAGGGAACGCAAAGTTTCTATCCTACGATGATGATGCCTTTGACGTTTGACTTTTAGAAACAAGTCATCACCTTTAATGAATAAAGGGTATGGCGTGAGGGCCAGGCTTGTGTACGCCGAGTGTGAGACTAATATGGCGTGAGGGCCAGGCTTGTGTACGCCGGGTGAGAGACTAATGATAATGTAGCGACAGGAAAATTATACAAATCCTGCAACACGAAAACCGAATAAAACAAATGTAAAACTAATAATCATGAGACCTTGAACCATTATGAAACTGACATGAAGAACTGGGAATTAGACAGAAAACCCGAAACTTACCTAGGAAAATAAATAAAGCATTAATGGGAAACCACATATCCAACACGTCCTAGACGCCACAAAAATACGAGGAAAAGATGATCCAGCAAACCTGGATCTGTACACTGTACACTCAGAGAAGTGGACATCATAGAAACTGAATATAATACACCACTAGGAGTCACTGACTACATGGTGTTATATAGGGCAAAAAAAAAAAATAGATTATATGAGAGGCAGGGATGAATGTATTCCTTAATAGAGTACACTGGGAAAGAGAAACGAAGATAAGAGAGCACAGAAGATGGAGTGTTTATCAAAGATATGCAAGGTTGTCACAGATATATAACAGCAAAAAATACACATGAAAGTCAACGGAGTGAGAGCCTATGGTTTATGAAAAAGTGTAGAGAGTAAAAGGTTAATAACAGGGTATAACAGTATGCAGAAAAAAGAGGACGGCAGTAACCAAAGAATTATGAACAACATAGCAAAGATCAAAGCAAAATTGAAACTGATGCATAGGCACATAAGATGAAAGATGGCAGAAAGGATAATAAATCTTGAGGGATAGAACTAAAAAAAGATAAAGAGAGGTGTGCGAGCAGAACCGCACAGAAGGCTGAAAGAGGTCTTCACAGAGGAATTAAGGAAGATGCCAAGAGGAGGGAAAGGATGGGGTGAGCAACAAAACTGGAGGAAATTAAAATGGCAGACGGAGAAGTGAAAGGGTTCCTAAGAAAATTATACACAACGAAAGCAACCAGAGCTCATAAAACATCCCCATGGGAATTTATTGAATGAGCAGAGGAGCTGTAATCCGCTAGCAAGGCTTTTCAACATGTCAATGGAAAAAGAGCAGTTGCCAGACAGCTGGAGAACTGCAAATGTAATTCCAATATACAAAAAGCAAATAGAAAGCCCTTAAGTATAGAACCAGTTTTGCTTATCATACTAAAATATTGGTATAATAAAGATAATTAGCAGAGTTCCTAAGAAATAACAGATACAGAAGAGACAACCAGCACAGGTTCGTGTATGGCAAATCATATCCTACAAAATCCTTACTCCGGCACTTAATCCTTAATCCTTAATCTGGCACTTGACTGAGGTACATGTCCAATATCCTCTTGAAAAATTCTACAATTATTTAGGCAGTGTTTCTAATAGCTTGTGGTAGTGTGTTAAATAGTCTGGACAGACGGATTTTGATACAATGTTCTCTTATTGTGCCCACAACATCCTTATTTTTCACTGGATTTATTTTACACATTCTTCCACATCTCTGACTCCAGTATGATATGGCAGTGTGCAGTTTCTTCCACATCTCTGACTCCAGTATGATATGGCAGTGTGCAGTTTCTTCCACATCTCTCACTCCAGTATGATATGGCAGTGTGCAGATTCTTCCACATCTCTCACTCCAGTATGATATGGCAGTGTGCAGTTTCTTCCACATCTCTCATTCCAGTATGATATGGCAGTGTGCAGATTCTTCCACATCTCTCACTCCAGTATGATATGGCAGTGTGCAGTTTCTTCCACATCTCTCACTCCAGTATGATATGGCAGTGTGCAGTTTCTTCCACATCTCTCACTCCAGTATGATATGGCAGTGTGCAGTTTCTTCCACATCTCTCATTACAGTATGATATGGCAGTGTGCAGATTCTTCCACATCTCTCACTCCAGTATGATATGGCAGTGTGCAGTTTCTTCCACATCTCTCACTCCAGTATAATATGGCAGTGTGCAGATTCGGGATCAGGCCCTCAAAGCACCTTCCACATATATGTTATCATATATCTCTCCGCTCCAGCGATTTTGAGGCGTTCCCAGTAATTAAAATGTTTTATGGACTCTATGCAGGCCGTAAATGATCCCTTTATTTGTTCCAACTCTAATATCTCTACTACCTTGAAAGAAGCCGTCAACAGTGAACAACACTAAGCGATAGATGTCAAGTAATTTGAAGTATCACCATTGGCATTTCCCTTGTTTTGAAAGTTCTCATTATCCATCCTCGTCATTTTGGCTTTCGCGATATTTGCCTTATTGTGTTCTTTGAAAGAAAGGTCAGTTGATATAACTAAACCCAGATCTTTTACATGCTCCCTTTGTTCTGTATGGTGATCTTCTGAAGATCCAGGACAGTAACGGAAATCAGAGGGCTGAAGGAAATAAGTAGACTACATATTCCTAAACTGTAAGAAATCATTGAACACAGTACCACACCAGAAGTTGGTGTAAAAACTGGCAGGACAGGCAATAGAAACAGGGAAGGTACTCGAGGGATTACAGGACTAAATGAAGAATGCAAGGCAGAGGGATATTAGTAAGAAAGGATGTTTCAGATTTATCCCTACCGCTCCTGATATAAGTAAATGAATTGTTGAACAAAGTTGAACTCTACATAGTGTTGTTTGAGGATGTCTGATGCATTAATTTACACCTGACTTCATTTTTTTTTTACTTTTAGGAATGAAGATATTGCCGTCGGCCAGTGTGTGTGTGTGTTCTCACCTAGTTGTACTCACCTACTTGTGGTTGCAAGGGTCGATTCACAGCTCCTGGCCCCGCCTATTCACTGGCCGCTACTGGGTCACTCTCCCTGCGCCATAAGCTTTATCATACATCTTCTTAAAGCTATGTATGGATCCTGCCTCCACTACATCGCTTCCCAAACTATTCTACTTCCTGACCACTCTGTGACTGAAGAAATACTTCCTAACATCCCTGTGATTCATCTGTCTTCAACTTCCAACTGTGTCCCTTTGTTGCTGTGTCCCATCTATGGAACATTCTCTCTCTGTCCACCTTGTCAATTAATCTCAGTATTTTATATGTCGTTATCATGTCCCCCTTATCTCTCCTGTCCTCCAGTGTCGTCAGGTCGATTTTCCTTAACCTCTCCTCGTAGGACATACCCCTTAGCTCCGGGACTAGTCTTGTTGCAAACCTTTGCACTTTCTCTAGTTTCTTTACGTGCTTGGCTAGGTGAGGGTTCCAAACTGGTGCTGCATACTCCAATATGGGCCTAACGTACACAGTGTACAGGGTCCTGAACGATTCCTTATTAAGATGTCGCTATGCTGTTCTTAGGTTTGTGTTCTTAGGTGAGTGAGTGACAGAGTGAGTGAGTGAGTGTGTGTGTGTGTGTGTGTGTGTGTGTGTGTGTGTGTGTGTGTGTGTGTGTGTGTGTGTGTGTGTGTTATTTCCTTTCTCTTCCCCCCTTCCATGATATCCTTCCCAACCTGCCTTCTCTTTCTTCCTTCCCTGAACCTTATTCCTTCCATTATCCCTTAATCCATCCTTTCCCCTTGTCCTCTCCCTCACCATGTGCCCCATTTTCCCTCTCTGCTTGGCTCAACGTCCCTGCCTGTATGCTTCCTCGTCACCGCCTGCAGTAGAGTGAGTTAAGACTCCCTCGCAACACACTGCCACCTGTGATATTCGTGTGGTGTCACCAAGGTCAAGTAGTGTGTAACTTTTATAAAGATATAAGCTGCTCTCACTACTTGGCCTGCCAACTCTATTCGCTTTACCTGTCCCTCCTGTCTAATTTACTTAAGTGCCGCCTGCCAACCCTGCCGTCTCCCTGCATTCCCTGCCAGCAGTGTTGTCTCCCTGCATTCCCTGTCAGCAGTGTTGTCTCCCTGTATTCTCTGCCAGCCCTGCCAGCAAGGGTGGCCGGATATGCAGTATTCGTGTCCATTTTCGTGATAAGCATGCCAACCACACTTACCTTTTTAGATGTCCCCTACCAACCAAGACT